>CM039510.1:40147007-40304445 GCA_022432975.1 Begonia masoniana | reverse complement strand
GGAGAAGAAGGCGAAGGAAGAGAGGGAGGCAGAGAAACTCAAGGAAGGCTAATTAAGAGATGATGCTGAATTAGAAGTGAAAAGATGAGAAATTTTTCATTTGAGCGAGCAAGTGGGTGGTATAGTGGCTGGCAAAGGATGCGATTGTAATTCTAGAATGGGAGGAGGAAGAAAATATCCTCAAGAAAAGAATTCTAGAAACCCTAGTGCAAGAAAACTCCACTGTAATGACAATGATGGTAAGGGCGATTACAGTTAAGATGTAACATTTTGAATGTATTTAAAAAATTTAACCTAGTGTTTTGACGAGCATCGAAATCCAAAAATAAATCGAGAATCAAAATCAATCAAGAACCCTAAATCTAGGAACAAGCCTAAGCAACCATGTTTTATTTGGAAAACCCAAAGAAACTAACACTAACAATTCATTCATCAATAATCATAATAATCTTTGTCCCACCCCTCAATTCTATTTACAATAATTTTCCTTAATATTAATTCATAAAATACCTCTTTAATTTAATACTTTCCCCCTTCAAAATGAACCTGTCTTCAAGGTCGTGAGTAGTACAACTTCTCCCATGCCCATACAAAATAATTTCTGGTCCATTACAGTAGGTGATCTGATTTCAAACCCAAGAGATAATGCATGTTTGTGTTATGAACAAGGCTTATTTTTTTATAAAGTCATACTTGAAATTCCATACCAGTTCTACATGAGTTAGGGAATCTTCTCTTTTTATCTGATCCGACAAACACCCGTTGTCTCGTAATCTTAGATCCTTTCCTAGAGCAAACTTGAAATTGAGATCCTCAATTTGTAATATAATACTCATGTACTGTCATCCAAGATTATTCTGTGCTAACTCATTTGACGTAAAACAAAAACATTCCAACAAGTCATACTCTGACCGGTGAAAAATGTGCAATACAAAATTATATTATACATGGGGTCCTACTTTTCGAAGGGAATTTCACTAACGAGGATCTAGTCAGGACTGAATACAGTTATTGTATAAAAATATGCTCGCCCCCTACTAGTGCATTATTTTATTAATCGTTGTATTGATTCTTTATTCACAATAAAGCTGTGTCTTGGATAAACAGGATGATATATCCATTGTCATTTAAAGTTGGGTTGTTTCTATTTCCTATGCAAGGGGAAAATGTCATTCGATAGACTTTCATTTGTTGAATATTTGAAATCTGTGGTTACTTTGTTCATTGTTGTCTTCATTTTCTGGCCATTTATTTTGCGTGTTTTAATCATTCAGTTTGTAATTTGAACTAATAAAACATTTTTTGCTGGAAAAATGTTTCTTACTGATTTTAATGCTCCACTTGTTGATTACTTAAATAGAACTAAGGGATCAACTTACACATTTTTTTTAACTAAAACAATTGTATATTAACAATGATGATGTTGCACTTACCAATTACTTGAACAAAATTAAGTTGCTCTTACTTTTATCTATTGTTGTTTGGACTTAACAAAACTGGGGGCATTTATGAAAAAAGATGATTATGCGATGGTAGAATGTTTTTGAAACTATAAGCGCTGGGAAACCTCCAAAAAAATCTACATCTATTTGTGTAGTATTATACTTAAATTTATTGTTCTTTCAGCTTGTTGCCTTGAAATAATAACATTATAAAGGAATGAAGAAATTGAAAATTATTGCTAGGGCTATTGAAAAATTTTTGTGCTTTTCATTGATTGTATCGTTTATCATGCTTTAATATCACAGAGCGTGATCGAACCAGCCAGCGCTATGGGAATGACTTTGAGAAGACTGCTTCAAGAAATGTTTCTCTTGCAGATCATGGTGATGGTGCAGGTCGAAGCAACACTGTCACTGTGCATGAAAACACACGTCCGACATTAATTGCAATACAGGGGTGTTGTAGCAGTGAAGCTTCTCGGCTCTTGATTGAACGTATGTTTCTTAAATAGTTTTATTTGTTCATTGAGAAATTAGCAACACAACTTCCTTGGTCCAGAGGCTATTTTCTTCTCTATTTTTTTTTTTTTTTTTTGAAAGAATTTACTTTACTTTTTATCTGCATTATGGACATAAATTTAAAATTAAATTGCCACTTTCCGAACTAAGCATGTTTGATTTTATTGATGTTTGACCGAATCTTTAAATATTAGCTACGAGTGTATGAAGGCAGAGCTTGTTTCTTTTGATTCTTGTCGTGTTATTCTTTGCTTCTCCCCTATTTCTACTTTTCTTGACTTTTTCTTCTTTCTTTATCATTTCTATTTCTTTTATTTGCCATTACAAGTACGATTTTAACTGCTTAAGACTTCATTTTAGTCTAAACTATTCTTGCCATTCTAAAATCTCATATTCAAAGGCAATTCGTTGTACTGCTCTTATTGGAAGTTACTGCTGTTAGTTATAATGAGCCCTTTATATTCGTATTTTCATATCATTGACTTGAATGCCAAATGCCTAGTTACCCTTTATTAAATTTAATTTATTTTCTCCTTCAAGCTAATTATTCTCAGTCTGTTTATTAAAGAGTACTATTTATTGGCGACACAATGTTTTGGAGGCTTAATTTTTTCTATACTAGTTTTACTCTAATGTTAAATAGTTCTTTCATTTTAAGCTCACTGAGTATATGCAGTCTTCTTACTCAAATATATACTGTAATGTTTCAAATATGGGTGTTATTGGGGAAATTGAATATTTTGTCATTATCTCCAAATGTAGGTTGGGCAGCTGCAATGCACCTCTTCAATGACCCATCAATCGATTTATCTGGTGAGCGGAAGTAAGACAAGTTTTCAATGAATCAAGGATACCCTAGTTATTACCCATTGATTGACATAATGTGGGGCTTCAAATTAAATTATTTTATTTGTCTTCTCTTGTTGCTTTTGTTCAATATGGGAAACTATGGTAATGTCGTTATAAAAGGGATATGCTTATGGAAGGTTTGATTCATGTTTATTTTTTTTGGGTTTGGGGCTTGTTTGCTTCGAGTAGGACAAAAGAAGTGGGAGATGGAAAAGTTAGGATTTGGTAGCAGGAAAAATAGAATGTTTATCAATCAAAACCACTAAGTGTACGTTGAAAAAGTTGTTGACTCCTGCCAGGTCTCTTAATTTAGTTAGTTGTAATTAGTGCGAGCTAGAATGTGATTGGCTACTTAGCCTTCACTACATCTATTTATTATTATATACAAATCAAACCCAATCTCTCTTTTCCTAGTGTAAATGGGAAAAACTGCACATTTGAAATTATTACGCTGATGATAACTCTATTTACCTCATTGACCAATTTACACTCGTCAGAGAGACCAGTTTTGTATGCTGGAAGTGTTGCATCAGCCTGGGATCATATTAGACTGCCTCATCAGGTTAACCAAATAATTTTCTGTGCACCTCTCTCTCACTCTCCCCCTTGATATAATTTTGAATTGTTTTCTTCAGATAATGGCTGCAGCAGCTAATGCTGAGACTTCCGGTTCACAAATGGACTTCTTGAGCGAACTTCACCGTGCAATGCAGACAACCACTGCAAGTTTCGACGCCTAAAAGTTTCACATCTTTGCATGAAGTTCAGGCATGAATTTGGAATTGAATTGTCATATGTACATTATTAGGATTCTATATTAAACAAATTTCTGCTATATTTTAAACTCGTGTCAAATAACTCTGAAGGGTTTTGTGTGATAAAAAGCATAGACCTCATTTGTTGTTGCTTTCAGCCATTTCTTCTTATGGCACTCCCTGTCGAATCTCTTTTAAAGCTGAGACCGTACCATGTTCATTCTGATTATTATTGGTTTTCCTAATTCCCATGTTCTAACATTCACATGTTCTAGTTTGGAACTTCGATGAAATTTTCTTCATGCCCCATGAAGTAGCTGTTCGACTCGGGTGAATGAACGGCCTTTTGGTTGGTTTCAGGTGAGATATTCTGACAGATTTTTGTTTTTGTCTATGTTGCATATGGATCAAACTGCATCACGCGAAGACCGGACACACCATAGTTTACAGTTTACACTTTTAGGCTGCACAGGACACCACTTGACTATTTCTATGATGATTGGCCAAACATTCTATAGACAATTGCGTAATAATATGCTGATATAATTACTATAAAGACTGGGAAATTATTGTCTCATTGAGATTGCTACTTCGAGAATATCGTCTTGCGTTAACAATGCGCAATAAAAGTGTAATGTTACGACACGGTAATGTGATAAATTAAACATGTTTTATTTTGAAGTGTCACATGAACTGTCCGATGAAAATAAGTGGACAGTTTATTACTCTATAATGCTCTCATGTGAAGTCAATTCTGTCATACCGCCATTGGGGAAGAATGCCCAGAATGAATATGGATTACCCATATTTGAAGAGTGACCCTTCCAGCTGCCATTTACATCAACACAAACTCACTGTTGTCTCTGAACTAAAGCTCAATCTCAGAGAAGGGATCACTTCCTCCATTAACTCCGGCAGCCATTCCACTGCCATTTTTGCCGGTGAAGGAGCTTATCCTTTTTCGCTCTTGTGTATCTCCGTTGCCAGTGAAGGAGCTTATGCTTCTTCGCTCTTGTGTATCTCCGTTTCTGTGGCAAACATGTGGCATTTAGCTTTCAAATTACAACTAAAACCAAGTTGCTTGACAGAAATAGTGAATCTTTGATGGTGGAAGGAATAGACTGAACGCCGAGCTCGAGATTAATTTGCATCAAGTTCGTGGGGAACACGAAGAAGGAGAAATGGAGGAAAAGGGTAGGTGGAAATGAAGGATACTAGGCATGATACCATGTTTGATTTACTCATCAAACTTCTGTATAATTATGTAAACATAGAGATCTTAGCAACATTTGATATTGTTAGAAATTGAACAAGAAGATATGAAAACAAAGAACCAAGATTTATACGAAAGATTATGGAAAAATAAAAAAACTACGGATATAAAATTCACTATAAAAAATTATCATAATTGATTATTGCGATCCAAATAATAATATATAGAATAACATAAATACTTTAACGTTGAATACGAGACGCCCAATTGGAATTTAGGTCGTCCAAGATCTAAGAAATATTAAATGAAATTAAATTTATAATAAAATAAAAGAGGCAAGGTATTAACTATGTATGTCTAAAGTACAATGAGAGTAGTACTATACTTACTTTCTACTGTCTTGTGTCAATTATCCTTGTATAAAAATTAATGTAATTGTTAACTAGTGATACGTTGGGATATAAGTAGAAAACTACATAAATTATTAAGTGACGCAAATATAACAAGCATAACTAATAACTGAGAAGTAGACTAATTAACGATAAATTAGAAATAATGAGAAAAATTATCAAGAGGATCACTCCCGATTTATACTATCATTTTATATTTTCGTATGATGTATGTTAGGAGTGTGCGAAACCAAATTTATTATCAAGATGGTCGGTTTTGAACACAATAGAACCAAACTTCAGTTCTATTTTGTAGAAACCGAATTTATTAGTTCATTTTTCGGTTTGGCGGATTCGAAATTGACACCAACCGAACCAAACCGATGAATTTGAGCTCTGAAAAACCAATTAAAAAATCTGATCAATTTTTTTTTTTTTTTTTCAGAAAAAAGGGGTTCGCCTTCAGCATTTAAATTCAACTTATTTGATCCATGTCATGAATTTGGTAAAGAACTAGTTAGAAATAATGTGCCCAATAAATAAATGTTATGAACATTTTTATTGCTGTAATTAATAAATAACTTTTATGATTAATTTTTATGTTTGCATTATTCGATATGTTTTATAAATTCAAAGAAAAATTCTTAATTATTTGTGCAATTTTAAATTTACATATATGTTGATAAATGTGAGATTAAATTTAAAGAGAAATAATTATATTAGTCTATGATTTATTTTTGAAGTATAAGATCTTCAAATTAATAAAATCATAAATACAGTTCACTTCGTTGAGAACGTATAGTTATATCCCGACTATATATGTAGTGACATGAAGTGATTGTATTTTATATAATATAATTATATAGAACTTGACCAGATGAAATTATATTATTTTTATAATATCCGTTAAATGAAGAACAATTAATTTTATCATAATGATGGTCATATATGTATGATTTAAATTCATTGTATATAGTAGACTCCTATTTCATTTTAATTTATTCTTTGATTTACTCGGTAAAATTTTGTATGATTTACATTACATAAATATTGTATTCTGAGAATAAATTAAATAAGTAGCTGAGAATGCTAACATTGATACAATGAAATCCATAATACAAGATTCTCATGTTTGTTAGTTCATGAATTAAATAATTAGTGCGTAAATTCATAAATATTATGAATTAATTATTCAATTAAAAACTAATGATAGTCAAAGATAAAGATGTAATATGAGAGGTTAACGGATTTTATACCTTGCTCTATTATGAATTTTAATGAAGGATTAATACATATGTAATGACTATATCAATGGACATTACTTTGAGTAAATATATTATATAGTTCTAAGAGTGTGACTCTAGGTATTTAGTAGAATTACTCTAGAATTATTAATTGTATTATTTAATATAAAGAGTTTATATTAATTAACAAATATTGTTGGAGCTTATGACTATAGATTCATCGGTCCCTTTGTCATCATATATCACTATTTAATTTTCATGTTGCAAGAATAAATATATAAATAATTAATTATGATTAATCATTTATAAACACTCAAATGATTCGAAATACATAAATAGTTTTTATATTTTGAATTCAAAATTAAATGTCTCATTAGATGATATTATTTTAAGGGATTTAAATTATATTTGAAAAATCTGATCAGATAAGATTTAATTAGGTAAGAATTATTTTAAAAATGATTTCTCTAAATTTGATTTAAAAGGTGGATCTGAAAAATCTAATTAAATGATATTTGATTAGGTAAGATTATTCTAGATCTGAAAAATCTGATCAGATGAGATTTGATTAGGTAAGTTTTTTTTTGTAGATATGGAAAAACTGGTACGAAGAGATTTGATTAATTTTTAAAAATTATTTTTTAATAGATCTATGAATAAAAAGAAAAATATGATTTTTAAATGGCTTTTCGAAAAATAAGATCGAATCCTTTTGAGAGAAAATGTGTGACCTTTCCGTATTCGATTTTATAAGATTGAAGAGAGACGTCTCATGTGTTGAGAACACGTCTCTCCACAAATATAAGAGTGTATTGTTCTCGTAAGTTGAATACCTACACATCAGGAAATTTAAGTGTAAAGATATTCAGAGAAGACTTGATGGTTTCAAAGTCTTCGGTAAGCACTTGATCATGAGTTAAAATTGTTAAGATCAGACATGAGTATTTGAGTAAAAGCGTTTCTCAAATAGGTATTTTCTTTTATTATTCTATAATCTAAATCTAATATTTTTCATTAATGTAAATTGTTTATTAAAAAAAATACATATTTCTCAAAATATTTTCTTTTACACTAACGATTTAATTTGTGATTTTAAAATAGTTTTAAATCTCAAGAATAATGCATATCACTGTTATTATGAATAACATTGAATTTCGCCATGCGTAGAGACCATCAAAACCAACAGAACTGACATTAGATGATTTCAGTTTCTTGATGATTGAAGATTGTGTTGTTGTTTTTTTTTTGTACTGCTTTTGCATTTGTTTTTTTTTTTCGTTTCCATTTGGTTCATATTTACTGATTATGCATTACATGATTAATGAGTGTCCAAGATTTTTCGCAGTTTTAATGCTTTGTGTTAATGTCAAGATATGGTTGACATTGATTTTTTGGCAACTAATAGAGATTTGGAAATTATTGAAGATTTGGAAATCATTGAAGGTTTGGCAAATTAATTAAAGTGTTGGCTTTGTTTATCTTGGAAATTAAATAAAGATTGCAGTATTATTCAGTTGCAAGGCAGACAGGTTTTGTGGAGATTATGGTCCAAATATAAACAGAATATTTACTTTTGGAAAGTTTGAAAAACAAGGAAAGTTGATTTCTTGGAAATCAAGTTATCTTGTTAATTGATCTTTGAAAGGCTGATTTGCAGATTATAAATTCTGTGTATAATAATAGATAGCAAGATTCGTGATCCAATTATTCTGGTACTTTCCATAAGTATCGCAAAGAGTGTCACGACTCTGGATTTTGTGATTGCAGTTTCCTTATATTGTGCATTCTATTTTGGAACGAAAATCTGTTGCAGATATACTTAAGCATCTATCCTTCACAGAAGAGGCGCGCGAAATATTGATTCTTATCTCACAATTACTTGTACCGCAGACCGCCGTTATTTTCCTCCCTCACGCTTCTGCGAGTGGGTGCGTTATTGTTTGTTTCAGTCTCTGTTGACTATTTTCCACACTCTACCTCTGTTGGATTTTATTGTTATATGAGTGTGTGGTTGGTTGCATCCTAAGACAACGATTGGTGTCAGAAGCGGTGTCATAGGTGCATTCATCTTTATTCTTTATTGAAGCTCAGTCTCGGGAGGAGGCTGCATTCGAACTCGGGAGGAGTTCTATTTATTGACAAGGGGAGCTTGTCATTCTGATCGTGGTGTAACACCCGACTTTATTTAAGAATTTAAAATAACAGATAAATCTATTAGGTATAATCGATGAATGAAACTTTAAGTATAATGTAGGTTAGGTCGAAGAATGGGTAAGTAAGGGCATATGGGTAATTGGCAAATTTGAAAGTGGATAATGTATTTAAGGCAAGAGGTTTAGGGTAGCCGCCACCACTACTCATTTTCTTTCCCTTTCGGTCTTCAGCTCGATCGGCAGAAATCTCTAGGCGATTCTCCTGCCCGATTCTCCTTCAACCTAGGTAAGCCCTCCTTGTTTTCTTGCGATTTTAGTAGTTAGATAGCTGAGGGAGTACAATGTGAGAAGTTTCGAGGAATGCTGTGATTTAGAGTAGGTTCGGGCTGTGTGACTAATGAGAATACCCGAGTTGTGGGGTTTCAAATTTGGTTTCCTCAAACTCCTGTAATGATTCTGTGAAGTTTAATAAAAGTTTGATATATGTACTATTATGATTTTAGGTGAGCGAGCTTCGAAAGTAGCATTTAGCCGAGCGACTTCCAGGGAGCCAGGTAAGTAGAGTTTGTTTGTGCCTTCGGGCCTACATCACAAAACAGTAGGGTTTATGTATGTTTAATTCCAGTTGTCATGCATCATGTTTTGAAAGACTACGAAAATGTATTTTCATGGTGAGTGTGAGCAGGATGATCAGAACAACTGTTAAGGGGGATTAATCCGCCCCTTAACTGAGAACAGAGGATTGAGGTTTTGGGAAAAGTGATCCACCTCCCAATCCTACAGGGGGATCAGACCAGCTAACTGTTAAGGGAACTAATCCGCCCCTTAATTGAGATCAGAGGATGTATGCTTTGGGGGATGACTGATCCACTCTCCCATCGTACAGAGGGATCAACAGAGCACGATTATGAATACAACAGAGAGGAGAAAGTAGAAACAGCATGTCTAGGAGATTTATGTTTCAGTAATTCATTTCATTCATTGCTTTACTTGCTTAGCATTAGGCTAATAGATGAGTTTTGTGATGTAGGTGAAGAAGTTACTGAAGGTATGTTTACCGACCAACATGAGGACTAGGCTGGTTGGAGGAGCATTTTCAGGCATCGGTTTGGTCATCTGTTGAGGCGGTTTAATTCATGGCTGCAGGTGTTGAGTTGAGAGTGACTAGTTCAGTATAGATGTTTTTCTAAAAATTTTATGACAGTAGTGGTCTCAAAGTTTTGAATACATTTTAAGAATCTTCTGATATTGGTATTCTTTTGGATTTTGAAAACATTGTTTTTACTGAATTTTGAGTAATGCAATGGTTAAGTCGTTTTTGAATGATTCAGTAGAGTAAGTAAATCATTTTCTGTAGTTGGAGTAGTGTTTTATAACGAGGAGTTGGTGAGATGTCGTTTTGTTCTCTATCGGTAGATGATGTCTATCAGTAGATGTTGAGTCATGGTCGAGTTGTCTATCGGAAGATGTTGTGTAGTTTTTTTGTCGTCTAGCGATCGGCAGATGTAGTGTGTATTTTAATTCTGTCGGAAGGAGTCGTATTGTTGTTATCGGTAGATGTCGCGTGTTTGTCTATCGGAAGATGGAAGTTTATCGGCAGATGAAGTTGTGTATGAAGTTATGTTGACTTCATTGGCAGATGAAGTTGTGTATGAAGTTATGTTGACTTCATCGGCAGATGAAGTTATGTTGACTTCATTGGCGAGAATTGTATAGTTGTTATGAAGTTATGTTGACTTCATCGGCAGATGAAGTTATGTTGACTTCATCGGCAGATGAAGTTATGTTGACTACATCGGCAGATGGTGTTGCGTCGACGTTATCTGCAGATGGTATCGCGTTGTTTGTACACGTCATCGGTAGAAGCCTTTTGTTTTCTTTTTCTGCTTCTTCCGTTGGCCTTGTTCATCGGCAGATACGTTAGACTTCCGTGATTTTTCCTAGTATTCCACAGTTTTAAACTTTAATTCCAAACTGCCGATTATCTCTTAACATTTCAAACCATGATTTATAGTTTTGATTTACTACATTGTTGTTTAGAATTATTTCCGCTGCAGGTTTTAAATATTTTGAAATTTTAGAAAAAGTCAAATTTTGGCTGTCGAGTGAAATTTTAAATTTAGCATCAAGACGTCATGGTTCGGTTCAGCGTTATGAGTAGCAAACCGGGTTCAGATAACTCGGGGCGTTACACGTGGGCAAGGGGATCTTGCCATACACGGATTTCGGGTGGAGTCATTATCGACAAGAGGAGCTTGTCGCATTCAAATCTCGGGAGAGATCGTTTCAAAGTCGAGGGGAGCTCGCAAAAATAGTTTCTTTGAGGAAGTTAGGAAGAGACGTCGACAAAGATAAGAGGGAGTCTTTATTTGTATAAGTCCGATTGTCTTGCAACTTTGTAAACTCTTTGAAATGTTTTTAATTCTGGGCGTGGCCCCGCAGACGTAGGCACGTTGCCGAATTACGTTACCAATTTCGTGTCTCCTTACTTTACGCATTTTATTATGTCCATTATTGTTGTTCACTATTGGTGTTACAATTAGTGTTACGACACTAACGCAACTAATCACGATTTCAATTGGTATCAGAGCGGGACGCTTCTGTTTCTTAAGCAGGATCCGCGGGATTTGATCGTGTTTTATTCTGTGCAATGGACTCTATGAAAGAAGGAGGTTCAACAATGCGGCCACCACTATTAGACGGTAGCAACTATGCTTATTGGAAGGCCAGAATGAGAGCTTTCATCAAAGCTATTGATGAGAAGGCTTGGAAATCTATTATGACAAGATGGGATCCTCCGACAATTACTAACAATGAAGGTGTTACAATTCTCAAGGCTGAAGAAAGTTGGTCTATTTCTGAAGATGTGATGGCCAACAGTAATTCAAAGGCTCTGAATGCTATTTTCAACGGTGCTGATCCTACTCAGTTCAGACTTATTTCCACTTGTGAGTGAGCCAAAAGAGCATGGGAAATTCTTCAGATCACGTATGAAGGGACGTCGGCTGTGAAATTATCCAAAATGCAGATGATGACTACAAGATTCGATAATCTAAGGATGCATGAAGACGAAAGCATTGCTGAATTTAATGCTAAATTGCGTGATATTGCCAATGAGGCATTTGCTCTTGGTGAGACTTTTTCGGAAGAAAGACTAGTAAGGAAGAATCTACGATCTCTGCCTCAACGTTTTGCGTATAAAGTCACAGCTATTGAAGAAGCTAAGGATGTCTCCAAAATGAAGCTAGAAGAATTAATGGAATCCCTTAGAACTTTCGAATTGAATCTCAGAGCTGACACCGAAACGAAGAAGGTAAAAGGAGTTGCTTTAAAAGCCGATACACAGATTTTGAGTGATCATAGTGAAGATGACCTTGAGGAATCTCTAGCACTATTATCTAAAAATTTTGGCAGGTTTATGAAGAGTTTTGGAAAAAATAATAGAGGTGTTACGTCCAGAGTCAATAACACTAAGAATGGTTCTTCCAGCAATATAAAATACAGAAAAGAAAAATATACTTCTGATCAACCTATCAAGAGCAGAGGAATTCGATGCAGAGAATGTGATGGTTTTGGACATATTCAGGCAGAATGTGCTAATACTCTGAAGAAAAAGAAAAATTCCTTCTACACAACATGGAGTGAGGATGAGTCAGAAAAAGAAGATGAATTTCAGAACAACCAGGTGGCTCTAGTTACTAACTCTAAACACACAGATGATGTCACAGAGGATATATCAGATTGTGATAATGAAGTTACAAAAGAAGATCTCATTGTGGAGTACAAATTTCTTCATGAAAAATGGACCGAGCTTGTTAGAATTAATCAGCGTCTTCGCATTCAGAATGGAGACTTGAAAGCTAAGAAGATCAATCTGCAAAATTCTGTTGCTGAATTGGAAGCCAAATTGAGAACGAGTCGGGATGAAACGACGAAACTACTTAACGAGCTGAATCACATGAAGAAAAATGTCAAGATGTTAAATACAGGTTCCTCTAAGTTGGATGATATTTTAAGGATCGGAAAATCAAGTGGTGATCGCTCTGGAATCGGATTCAAACAGTGTCATCACCAGTATTAAACTTTATATCATCAAAATTGTCAAAAAAATCTTTTGAGTACAAAGGGAAGCAAGTCGCAATACACACTACTAGAACTGAGCATAAAGAAAATGTTTATCCTGTTCCCATAAATAAAGGTAACAGACTTACTTCTATTTGTCACTACTGCAATCGACGTGGCCATATTGGTTCTAGATATTTTACATATCTAGCTGATTTAAGACAAGGTACTGCTAGAAATTTGTCTTCTCACAGATTTCCTCAACAAAGATGGGTGATAAAATCAAACTTGAAATGCAATGTTACACAAATGTCTCTAAAGGCCACTATAACCGATGCTTGGTACTTTGACAGCGGCTACTCTAGACACATGACTGGTGAAAAGAAGTTTTTGAAGGACATCGTATCTGAAAGTGTGGAAAAAGTGACTTTTGGCAACGGTGTTAAGTCTAGTGTCATGGGAAGAGGAACACTAAATGTTCTAGGGCTACCGAAATTAGAGAATGTTCTTCTAGTTGATGGTCTAAAGGCTAATTTAATCAGCATTAGTCAACTGTGTGATCAAGATCTAAATGTTCACTTCACTCGTTGAAAGTGTGTGGTGTCCGATCATGACAAAAATTGCATCATAGAAGGAGTAAGATCTTCTGACAACTGTTATCTTATTTACTCATCTTCTACTTGTTGTCGTTCAAGTATGGAAGATTTTGTTTTATGACATAGAAGATTGGGACATGTCAATGATCGAATGTTAAAGATGCAATTCAAATTATATCAAATGGACGTGAAGAGTGTCTTCCTCAATGGTATTCTTAATGAAGAAGTGTATGTTGATCAACCAAAGGGTTTTGAAGATCCTCATCATCCCGAGTATGTCTACAAATTGAAAAAGGAGTTATATGAGCTCAAACAAGCCCCTCGGGCATGGTATGAAAGACTCACTGTGTATTTATTGTCAAAGGGATATGAGCGAGGGGGAGTAGATAAAACCCTTTTCATTCGTCGTGAAAAATGTCAGTTTTTACTCGCCCAAATCTATGTTGATGATATAGTGTTTGGTTCGGTGTCACAAGACATGGTGAATGACTTTATTGCTCAAATGATCGGGGAATTTGAAATGAGCATAGTAGGCGAACTCAGTTACTTTCTTGGACTTCAGATTCAGCAAGGTAATAATGGTATCTTCATCTCTCAAAGCAAGTATGCTAAACAATTGTTGAAACGATTCAAGTTGGAGAATGCTCGTCCGAATAGAACACCGATCGGGACACATGAGAAAATTTCCAAAGATGAGAAGGGAATTTCTGTTGATGCCAGATTATATAGAAGCATGATTGGCAGTCTCCTATATTTAACTGCTAATCGGCCGGATATTTGCTATAGTGTTGGAGTGTGTGCTCGTTTTCAAGCAAATCCTCGAGAATCACATTTAAAATTTGTCAAGTGGATACTTAAATATATTAGCGGGACAGCTGACTATGGGATTTGGTATTCATTTGACACAAATGCAAATCTTGTTGGTTATTGTGATATTGACTGGGCTGGGAGTTCGGATGATCAAAAAAGTACCTATGGTGGATATTTTTATTTGGGACATAACTTGGTGTCTTGGTTCAGCAAGAAGCAATACTCAATCTTGTAGGATCGTAATTGTCTAAGAAGAGGATGATGAATTAGACTTTTTAAACTTAATTTATAATCTAATCGTTTTCTCTCTTGTGTTCAACTTATAAGTTAACAGTAAACAGTCAAACAAAATAAAGTGAGAGAGAGAGAATTTGACACCGTAGTTTTTAATGTGGTTCGGCTAAAACCTGCCTACGTCCACACTCCAAGGCTCCCCCTTGAAGATTCTTTCCTTCTCCTCAGAGAACACTAGATCGCACTTCACAGGCGACGATCTATAGCCTTTTGCAATTCTGGATTGTTCTTCACGGATGACAATCCACTGCCTTTACACTTTAACAGAAGGATATGATTTTTCAGCACACGTTACACTCTCTCAAAAATTGAGTCTCAAGTAACAGAGTAGAGAGGTGTAGAAAAATACAGAGTATTGCTAGAGAATCGCTCGTAAGAATTCAAAGATAATTTCTGCAAAAGTTTTTTTCTCCCAAGCTTCTTTTTCCCTTTTATACTCTGTCTGTTATGGGCTTCAGTTCTTTAGGGCTTCTCATCTGAATATGGAAATATATCCATTGGATAAAACTCCGTACTTAGACAGCTAGCCGTTGCATTCTGAAGTCGCTTTCGTTCTTCGCCATAAATGATCTGGAGTTAAAGCTTTGGACGAGTGTCACTGTTGCTTCGCGGTATTTTAAATTTCTGGTGCTAAGACTTTGGACGAAAGACACTTTTCTTTTAAATGTGGACGAGCGTCTGTAGTTTTCGTGGACGAATGCGTCTTTAGTTGTCGTGGACGACTGCGTCTCTCTTCTACCGTGGATGACAGCGTTTGTCTTTGATTGTGGACAACAGCGTCTTCCTTTGACCGTGGATGATAAGATCTGTCTTGAAACCACCTGACTTTCACGTGACATTTTAACTCTCACGTGGACGAGAACATTTGATTTCTTTCTCTGATAGTATCCCGTGGACAAACGATTTCGCCTTAACTGTGGACTATTGCTAACAGCTTGACTGTGGACTATTAATTTCATACTAAAAACACTTAACCACAAAATCTTCAGAAACACTTAATGTCCCTTTTCAAAGGGCATTTTCATATAAATGCAATAGACATAATACTCCAATTATTCATAACATATATTTCATAATCATTTATATTAATCATAATCATCCAGATTAAAAACATAATCATCAAAAATATAGTGCTTAAACGCATTTAAGCTAACAAATCTCTCTGTCCACTGCCGAGGCAGAATATATTGCAGCTAGTAGTAGCTGCACTCAGTTTATCTGGATGAAACAAATGCTGAAAGATTACGGTGTCACGCATGATGTCATGACACTCTATTGTGACAACATGAGTGCCATCAATATTTTCAAGAATCCGATTCAGCATTCTCGGACCAAGCATATAGATATTCTACATCATTTTATTAGATCTCTTGTGGAAGATAAAATTATTACTTTGGAGCATATGGTGACAGAAAAACAAATTGCGGATATTTTTACCAAAGCTTTGGATTGTGTAAGATTTGAAGAATTAAGGTCTGCCCTAGGCCTCTGTGTCATGTGAAGAAATACTTCTGATTGTAAGTTTTTATTTGCTTTCATTAAAAAAAAAATAGTATTATTTCGCCAGTTGTCTTAGGCGACTTCCTTTATTAGCTAATATTTTTTTTCGATTTTGGTCTACAACTCCTTGCATGACACATGATCTCTTATGAAGCTTTCGGCTGATTCTATGAAAATTGGGTCTATTTCCCAATTTGAGTGAGAATTTATAGTTTATTTTCATGAAGTTTTTGGCAGACTTTATGGGAATTGAGAGATAATTTCTTCTATATTTAGAGAGATATTGGTGAAATTTAATCATGGTTGCCTCTTGGGTTTATTTCCCAACTTATTTGAAAACCTTGGATTTATTTTTCAAATTTGAATTTATCTTGGGGTTATTTCAAAATGAGTATCTATGGTTTATTTCCATAAACTCAAATGACTATTCTCTCTCTCTCACTCACGTCCAGTTCGAGGGTTCACTGTTCATCGAACTTTTCTCTTCTCAAGATTATGGTTTTCTGATTTTTACTTCCTCCATGACTATTATTGAAGAAGCTTTGAAGAAACTCCAGTGGGTAAGATTACATAGTTAGATCTTGAAAGAAATATATACTGAGGATGTTAATTACAGAGTTTTTGATGCCAACTTTCAAGGAACGATTCCATGATTGAAAAGATGATTCTCCTAATAAAACTTGGGCTGATGAAGATTAAATTGATTCTTCTAATAACAATGTCAAGAAGCTTCACTCACTCTCAGTCAGTGTCACAGGCGAAGTCAAGTATCATCACACGGAATTGATTGTGAAGCATGCCGATTGCAAGAATGAAAGGATAAAGAAGTTGTTGATATGGATAAAGAGGAGATCAGGATCAACTACAAGCTTCTGGCAGTTGAACAAGTTAACGATCTAGAAGGTGTTCTAGAGAGTGTTACAACTCCTGAAAATGTTTCAATTCTGCATTTTTTATTTCACCATTGAGGTACCTGAAGATGAGTTAAAATTCCTGAATGATCAGCAGAATGTTATTGAGAAAAGAAAGAAGTTACAGGTCTGATTGATGATCTTGAAGGAAAAATATCTCAAGATGATTTTGTTGATAATATTTTTGAGAAACAAAGGTCTGCCAATAAATCTCAAGTTGCTGATGATGTGGACACAACCAAAGATGTTGCTGACTCTAATGAAGAAATTGATGAGTCGATTGAAGAATTTGCTGCTGATGAAACTCAGGTTCTTTCTACACCTTCTGATAATGATCTACCTGGTGTCACTTCTGATATCATAACTGCAGCAGAAACTGAAACTCATGTTACTCAAAATGAGCAGTTACTAGCATCTACATCCGAGTTTATCACTTATTGAATGATGTGTTTAAACAACTTTATTTATGATGAGCTGGATATTTTGTCTTCTTTAATCTTTTTGTCCTTTTATGGCAAAAAAGGGGAGCAATTTGAGAGGTTTGTGCTTACACTGATTGTTGGGATATGGTGTGCATGTCATGAATAGTGTTTTGTGCATTGATCTACTGTTATAAGTATTAAGGGAGAGTTTCGATGACCCTACATCCAGCATTCAGGGGGAGTTCTTCATTTTGCCAAAAAAATGTTAAAGTGGGAGATTGTTAATGTCAAGATATGGTTGGCATTGATTTTTTGGCAACTAGTAGAGATTTGGAAATTATTGAAGATTTGGAAATCATTGAAGGTTTGGCAAATTAATTAAAGTGTTGTTTTTGTTTATCTTGGAAATTAAATAAAGATTGTAGTATTATTCAGTTGCAAGGCAGACAGATTTTATGGAGATTATGGTACCAAATATAAACAAAATATTTACTTTTGATAATTTTGAAAAACAAGGAAAGTTGGTTTCTTGGAAATCAAGTTATCTTGTGAATTTATCTTTGGAAGGCTGATTTGCAGATTATAAATTCTGTGTATCATAACAGATAGCAAGATTCGTGATCCAATTATTCTGGGATCCGAATTAGTTTTTATTCTGGTACTTTCCATAAGTATCGCAAAGAGTGTCACGACTCCGGATTTTGTGATTGCGGTTTCCTTATATTGTGCATTCTATTTTGGAACGAAAATCTGTTGCAGATTTTCTTAAGCATCTATCCTTCACAGAAGAGGTGCGCAGAATATTGATTCTTCTCTCACAATTACTTGTGCCGCAAGCCGCCGTTATTTTCCTCCCTCACGCTTCTGCGAGTGGGTACGTTATTGTTTGTTTCAGTCTCTGTTGACTATTTTCCACACTCTACCTCTGTTGGATGTAACACCCAGAATTTTCGTTTATACGATTTTCTTTATTTTATTATTTACGTGTCGTTTAACGGCGGAGTTGTAATCGGAATCGAGAGCAGAAAATTTATGCGGGTAACAAAGAGATTATTTTGAAGCAATCCGGAATGTTGGATTTATAATAATCTGGCCGAAAACGGATTAAATAACCATTAGGTTAAAATATTAAAGATTGAGGGCGATATGATTATTATTATTATTAAATTTTTATATAAAACAAAACCTCCCTCCCCTGCTTTTCTTTCTTCCACAAAAAACCTTCCAGAGAAGTTTTTCTTCTCCCTCCCTCTGGTTCTGCATGCCGACGCCATCGACGACGGAGTTCTATCCTCCGATTTCCGTCGTTCCCTTCCTCTATTTCAACAATTAAGGTGAGTTTGTGTTATTTGTAAGTTTGGTTTTCAGTTTAGAGTTAGATTCGAGGAGAAATTTGTGGATTGGAGATTTAGGGTTTTGAGATTTGGATGTATTGTTGGATTTTTAATGTTTATGGTTTATAATGATTGAGTTGTGAATGAATTGGAAGTGAGAAATTATGAATGCCCGTTAGTAATATAAATATTCTTGTACTGCATAATTGGGCTCTGAATTTCTGAGATTTATCATGGGTTCCGACTCGTTAATGGGTTATAGCATGCTAAAGTAGACGTTATGAGTGACCTATAGGCGTTTGAATCGTCGCAGTCGTGTCGATGATCATTGGTGACTTGCTTGTTTAAATGTTTTGGTTGGGTAGTTAGGATTAGTTCTTCTATAGGTTATGTTTATATTGTCTTGATGGTATGTATGATGTATGTTTACTTTATGCATTTAATTGTTCATGCATCACGTCTTTTAAAATAGCATGAAAACGGATTTCATCATATGTTTAAGAAAACGAAATGAACGAACGAAATGAATCTACGTAATTTGTTATCTGATCATGGCGAGGTGGGTTTAGCCCCCGGTGACAATCTGTCTGCGACCTAATTATAAAGTAAAATGAACCAACGAAATGAGTATACGTAATCTGTTATCTGATCACACAAGGTGGGGCTCAGGCATGGCTGTTTACAGATGTAAGCATGTACCCTCCTCCGCTAGGTGGAAAGGGTTGTCCAACCGCCGGACGTGTCCTCTCCATTTAGCGGGCTGAGACCTCGGTGACATTCTGTCTGCCACGATCTGTTATGTTAGGTAATTCGCATGATTTTTGAACCTCATATACATAGCATGCATCCGCATTTACGAAATTTACTGAGCCTTTAGCTCATAGTTGTCTGTATGGTGTAGGTGATCATGATAAAGGTGTGGACGAGATCCTTCCATCCGAGGAATGAGCAGTTGAAGAAAGATGGCCCGTGGGAGTGTGCTGGGCAGTTGGAGCGCTTTTTGACCCGTGGGGAAGTAAGTATATGTTTTGGGGACACGATAGTTAGATAAAATTGTATAGTTGAACATATTAGGATGTTGGTATCTGGATAGTTGATAGTTAAATGTATTGATGTTTTGAACATTTTGGTAAACCGTTTTATAAAGCGTTTTTGTTAAGCTTGTTAATTCGAATGATATGGAACTGCTTGGAATTTTCTTTTAAACAGGAAGAATTGTTTAGGTTTTAAATGGATCCACACAGTTTGTTTAAATACGTTTTAGGATATATTCCGGGGTGTTTATTTGGGGATTTATGAAAGGAAGAAATGAGTGAGGTTGAGAGTATTTTTTGTGTTGAAGTTTTAGGAGAAGATGAGGAAGTGAAAAAATTTTAAGTGTGCAAGGAAAAGAAAATGAGAAAAGGAAGAAGTATGCTCTCTGGAATTTTCAGATTCCAGAGAGCATGCCGATCGATCGCCTAAGGAGGGGATCGATTGGCAAGAAGAGTCGGCACTCTCTGGAAAATCCAGAGAGTGTGCCGATCGATCGCTGGGGCGATCGATCGGCTATATGTGGGGCGATCGATCGCCCCTATGATTTACAACACAGCCGATCGATCGGCTGAAATGGCCGATCGATCGGCCATGCTTTTTACGGGTAGAATGCCCATTTTGTCCCCTGCGTTCTGTGCCTTTAAGGTTTTCTTTGTTTTAATTGTTTTGTAAATTGTTTTATGGTTCTAATTTAAATTGCTTTCTTTAGTTTTCTTTACTTTAAATACGTTTTATTAAAAGATTTTCAAATGGTTTTCCGCTTAAACGTTAAACTTAAA
Source organism: Begonia masoniana (assembly GCA_022432975.1). Lineage (NCBI taxonomy): Eukaryota > Viridiplantae > Streptophyta > Magnoliopsida > Cucurbitales > Begoniaceae > Begonia > Begonia masoniana. Next base: position 40,284,138 of record CM039510.1, on the reverse strand, counting down.
GTTTATAAGGATAAAAAAAAAATACGGGAAAATTAAGAATAGTGTTAAGGGACGCGACAGTTATGGTATCAGAGCCCCCAGGTTTTAAAAACGGTTCTGTAGACTGCTCGATTGTACAGCCACTACTCGGACATCCTTCCTCAACTGTAACTATGTTTTATTTTATTACATTGTTTTTGTTTCTTAGGGTTATTTGTTTTAACTTTTATAGGGTAGACAAAATGCTTCGTAGAGGGAATGATAGAGATGAAAGGGATGACACCACAGATCAACTTAGGGAGCTCATTGCCCAATAGTCCCATCACATTGACTGACAAGCGCAGCACCTAAATAGGAAATCTCGTCAGCTCGAGATATTGACAAACCGAGAAGAACCTAGGACCCAAGGGGTGGTTGCTCTCAATGACCACGGTACGAAGAGGAAGAGCAAGAAAGACGTAGAACGAAGCCGACCGAGGCGCGCACGAAGAACTTCTCGAGGACCTCTATGTCCTAATTGCTTGAAGGAGCATTATGGAAAATGCAGATTAGGCACACGTAGGTCCTATAGATGTGGAGTGACTGGCCACTACGTCAAAAAGTGCCTGAAACTTGGTAAGGATCAGAAAAATGTTACACCGAGGATAATTGCCCCGAACAAAGACAAGGATGACGGCCAACCCTCAGTTATCTCAGGTATAGCTTTATTTCGACAGTTAATGGAATGAATAATATTAGAGTAAGGATATAGTATAGAGTTAGAATTTTGAGAAGATAATTGTGTGATAGGTTGAAGTAAGTTAAAATATATATATATATATATATATATATATATATTTAGATAGGGGATGACGTAGACTTCGAATAAAGGAGGGATAGAGTTATGCGTTAAGGTCCATGACCCGGTATAACCATGAGAATTGAGCACTTAGGATTCAATTTCCATAGGAGGGGTACAATTTATGGGAAATAAGGTTTAAATAAATGAGAACTAGACCATAATTGACAGACCCTTAGGGTTTGGAATACGATCAGTCGAGGAGAAATTAGGAGTTTAAATGTAAGACTTACTAGGAAATATTCTAAATGGTTGAGGTACCTTTAGTACGTACAAGTAAATAAGAAAATATAGCAGAAATTTAAATAACCTAGATCCACGAGAAGTTGGGGGCATCTAGGCAAATTGGGCACTCAAAATTTAGTTAAGTAGATTGTTGAAGGGGGTATGCAATGCGTTGACTTCTTTTGTTAAGGGGGTGATGGAATAATGCAACGTTGCATATGTAAGATTCGAGTGATTGCATAGGGGTATTCATATCAACTAATATCAATAAAGAAGAATAAGGGTATTTATCAGAGTTGGAAGGGTAACGAATGATAGGGGATGACGTAGACTTCGAATAAAGGAGGGATAGAGTTATGCGTTAAGGTCCATGACCCGGTATAACCATGAGAATTGAGCACTTAGGATTCAATTTCCATAGGAGGGGTACAATTTATGGGAAATAAGGTTTAAATAAATGAGAACTAGACCATAATTGACAGACCCTTAGGGTTTGGAATACGATCAGTCGAGGAGAAATTAGGAGTTTAAATGTAAGACTTACTAGGAAATATTCTAAATGGTTGAGGTACCTTTAGTACGTACAAGTAAATAAGAAAATATAGCAGAAATTTAAATAACCTAGATCCACGAGAAGTTGGGGGCATCTAGGCAAATTGGGCACTCAAAAATTTAGTTTAAGTAGATTGTTGAAGGGGGTATGCAATGCGTTGACTTCTTTTGTTAAGGGGGGTGATGGAATAATGCAACGTTGCATATGTAAGATTCGAGTGATTGCATAGGGGTATTCATATCAACTAATATCAATAAAGAAGAATAAGGGTATTTAATCAGAGTTGGAAGGGTAACGAATTTAGAGACAATAAAAGGTTAAAGATATATGAGAGGTAATGTTTGAGATACAAAGTTTGGTCGATCTCTAGAAGATAAGAATCGACTGAAAAGACTAATCAATTGAGGACGATTGTTAATTCGTGAAAAAGATTTTGACCGACATACTATAAGGAGGAGATTTAATGAAATTAAGCATGGTCAAGGAGCTGTAGACGCGCCAGGCGTTTCGTGTTGCTTGATTAGATTATGAAGCAAAAGCGTGAGAGTCAAGTTGTGAATCTATAGTAGATACGATTTAAGTTAGGAGCCATAAATATGAGGCTACCTCCGGGATGGAAGTAGAAGGATTAATGTTCGATGAACTAGGAGTAAATCTTAATGAAGAGATGTTTCTAACTCCCTTTAGAACATAGAAGAGTAATATATGGGAACTTGAGAAAATTTAGATTAAGGACGTAAACTAATCTATAATCAGGTTACAAACAAGAAGACCGTTGGATAAATCATTGCACTGGAACCAAGTAGAATCTCTAGAACCCGACTAGGAGGAAGGAAAGGGGGTAAATCATTTTGTAGCTTCGAAGAAATCCTTGTGAGATGTTAGAACTAAATGAAGAGGATTGTTGTATCAAGTGAAGGGTTAAGGTTAGATGTTAAGATCGGTGCTACACGGCAAATGATTTGTAAAGACCACGATTTACAGAATAAGGAGAACGAAAATTTTATGGAACCCATTAAAGTGAACTTAGAGTGAGATTAAGTCAGAAAAGTTCCAAAAGTCCAACGGTTAACAAGTCGAGACCGATGGACGCATTAATGACTTAAGGTTGTAATGAATAGTTCAAGACAATTCTAGGGTACAACCTGGGGATTCCATTGTACTTGGAGTTAACAAGGAATTGATCTAAACAAATGAGTGTAATGTATATAGTATGAGAAAAATTAGTTAAGGACATAGCGATAGAATTCGTTAAGGTAGCTTAGAACAAAATATGATGTTTGTAACATCTTAGTTACAAAGTGATCGGAATCCTAAGCGAGTAGTAACTTTATCCCCAGTTGGACTCATCGAGGCCTCGGGGTAATCTCGATGAGATGGTTTGTGAGATTTCGATATTTGAATCTTAGTTGAGAATTTTTATTAAGACCCGCGAGGTGCCCAAGGAAGTGTACAATTTGTATACTGTTGACGGAGAAGTTCTATGGGAACATTACTAGGGAAATGTGGACTCGGGTGGTCGTAATAGTGACTAAGGTTAAGGCCAATGAACTTATACACAACTTTAGTTTACAGCTCCGATATATATATATATATATATATATATATATATATATATATATATATATATATATATATATTGTTATACCCGATAGGTGGATAAGGTTGTAGTGTAATTGAGATTTAGCGTTGTAGTAAGTAGTTTGAGAAGGCTTTGAGGGCGTGGAGTGGTTAGGTACGTATTCGATAGACTCGGGATTAAGAAAGTTAGAAACTAAAGGAACTTAATTCGATGAGTTGAAGTTAAAATAGAGGGGAGTTTAGATTACAACCTGGGTGTTGTTAGGAATCCTTGACTGATAGTCAACCCAAATGACGTTGGGAAGTTGAATTTATTTCAAGGATTGAGGATAAGAGACAATCTTTGGTAGAGACCAATTGATAAGTTGGAAAGTTTAACGTTTTGAGTGATTAGATATAGACCAACGCGTGCTCGAGTCGTTAGGTGTCTAGTACACAGTTAGAGATTGTTGATTGAGGGCTTAGAAAATTTGGTAAGATTTTATGCATAAGCGAGGACGTGTTTAGGCCAATTGAAGGTAAGGAATACGGTTAGGAGGTTAATGTGGAAAATTCAGTTGGTGTGCATCCCGACTGTGGACAGAGTCGATGGAAATTATGTTGAAGTTTGAGGTGCAACCCAGAAATTTGATGAAATTGTAGGCATTCAATTTGGCTGGCATTAGGAAGCTTAGGCATAGCTCGAATCTAAAAGGACAGCGGAAGAGAGACGTTAAGTCGATGGAAATCTGTGAGTGATTAAGTGAGAGTCGAAAGTTGATACGTAGGCAAATATTAAGGTGACAAATATGTCGTTGGGTTAATTGATTTGAGATTTGAAAATTTAATTATGCTCAGCTCATGAGTAAGGACGTGTACGAATCGAAAGTAGAGAATACAAATTTTTGGCCGATGTTGGAGAGTATAGTAAAGAATTTTGGTTTAAAACCACAAATAATGACCGTATGTAACACCCGAGAATTTCCTGTAACGCACGTATGTCCTAGAATATACGGTTAGGAGGGTTTATTTTTGGAATTTAGTCATGTAATCAAAAGAAGAGAAATGGGTTGAGAATTCAAACCAAAACTTTTTGAAAAGTCAAAAGTTTTTAACAACCAATAGAAATTTATCATTTAATGAAATAAATAATAAAGCAATGGAGGAAAATGAGTGAAAGAAGAAGCCATCACGTTGGAAGAGAAGAGTGAGGGTTAAATGAGAATTTTAAAGAATTAGTGGGGGAAAATAAAAAGAAGAAAAGTGATTTTATAAAAAGGAGAAAAATTAGGGTTTTTGGAATAAATTTCTCCTTCTTCCTCCCCTTTCTCTCACGCCATTTCCATCCACCATTGGAGCCATTCTCTCCTCCAATCCTTCATGGGTTTCAAGAGTTTTTGAGGTAAATTGGAGTGGTTTTTTTTAACTTTATACATTTAGGTGGTGGTTTTTAGGGGTTTTAGAGTGTTTTGGGTGCATTTGCTTAGGGTTTGGAAAACCCTAAGTGTGACCTCCGAAAATGGAGTTTAAATGTTAGATTTCTTTCCTATTTTGATGATTTAGTTGTTGAATGGGTTGGTTTAGGTTGATTTTTGAGTTAGATTAAAGATTGGAAGTAAGTTTGGAAAAATCGGTTTTTCACCATAGATAGCCGATTCTGTTTTCTGGCTTTTTGGTTCGGCCAAGTTGATTATTTAGTTAAATTGAGTGTTTCAATAGATAGTAGACGTGTAGAGGTTTCCGAATTGGGGTGGCACGTCAAAATCCGTTGAAAAACGAGGAAGTTATGGCCGTTTAAAGTTGGACGTCGGTACATTTCATAAAAAGTGGGTTTGGTGTGTTGGAAATGAGATGTGTCATAATTTTAGTTAGTTTAGGTTAAGAATTTCTTTAGTTTGGTTAGTTGATTTCCATAGAATCTTTTAGTTTGTTATTAAGTAAGTTTTTCGTATTTGTTAGGTGATCGAACGTGTGATTTGACTGGTGGAAGTGAGAAAGCAATTACCGAGACGCCAGGTAAATAGAGGACGTTTGTTTTGCCTTAGGGCCTACATCACGGAACGGTAGGATTTATTGTTTGATAGTTGTGTTGTTTATATTGAGTTGTGTGGGAATGAATTGCTTGGTTATTGTTGTTTGGTGTTTGTTTGTTATTGTTGTTGGTGTTAGTTTGGTTGTTGTGGTTATTTTATGTTGTGCAATGAGTGAGCATGAGATTGTGAGCACGGGTTTGATGATGAGTGAACATGAGATTGTGAGCACGGGTTTGATAATGAGTGAGCATGAGATTGTGAGCACGGGTTTGATGACGAGTGAGCATGAGTTGTGAGCACGAGTTGTGAGCACGGGTTTGATGAGTGAGCACTAAAGTAGGATCGCCTTGTCGGGCACGTGGCTCGCTGAGCACCCCGCAAGAGATTTTACTGTAGAATCGCCTCGTCGGGCACGTGGCTCGTTGAGCACCCCGAGAGGGATTTTACTAGAGATGGCCTAGGGTAGGATCGCCTTGTCGGGCACGTGGCTCGCTGAGCACCCCGCAAGGGACTTTACCGTAGAATAGCCTCGTCGGGCACGTGGCTCGTTGAGCACCCCGAGAGGGATTTTACTAAAAATGGCCTAGGGTAGGATCGCCTTGTCGGGCACGTGGCTCGCTGAGCACCCCGCAAGGGACTTTACCGTAGAATAGCCTCGTCGGGCACGTGGCTCGTTGAGCACCCCGAGAGGGATTTTACTAGAAATGGTCTAAAGTAGAATCGCCTTGTCGGGCACGTGGCTCGCTGAGCACCCCGCAAGGGACTTTACCGTAGAATAGCCTCGTCGGGCACGTGGCTCGTTGAGCACCCCGAGAGGGATTTTACTAGAAATGGTCTAAAGTAGAATAGCCTCGTCAGGCACGTGGCTCGTTGAGCACCCCGAGAGGGATTTTACTAGAGACAAATGATATCTGAACGAAAAGAAAACAACGGAGTGTGTAGAAACTGCATGTGAGGGTTGAGTTGAGCATTTAGGGTGTATCGTGCATGTTGTATTTCTTTTCCCTACTTGCTAAGCGTAAGCTTACGTGTATGTGTGTGTTCTGTGGTGTAGGTGACGAGTATTTGACAGGTGAGGTTGACGAGACCGCCGAGGATTAGGCCGCAGTCGGAGGAGTACGGAGCTCGCCGGTGCAGGCTATTTGTCGGGGCGTCTGGATCACTATCCTTCTTCGGGTATTTTGTGGGAATGTTGTGGATAGTTTTGTTTGTAAAGGTTTTGTTTTGAAATAGATTAGAATGGTGGAAGGTTTTAGTACTTGGTTTCGTAAATGTTTTCGTACTCGCTTTGATGGTTTTATGAATTTATTGTGTTGATAAGTAGTGAGTACAAATGTTTGGAATTGAAGATGTATATTTTCCGGTTTTAAATCGCAGGTTTTGGTTTATCGGATTTTAGGCGTTATGACGTCCGTTTTGATTTTAAAACAAACAACGTCGGGTTTAAGTTTGCTATTTTTATTAACATCCGTTTGAAGTCGGTTTTCCACAAAATTTACAGGATTTGAAGATTTATGTGTCGGGAGGGTATGGTAAAAATTTCGGGATTTTTGGAGGTGTCGGGCTCGTAGAAAGGTTGTGAAAGTTAAGAAAAGTCAAACCGGGGTGTTTTAGGACGTTTTTGGCCGAAAATACCCGAGCCGGCCCGATCGATCGGGCATGGGTCACGATCGATCGCGGCCGGGGTCAATTTTGGTGAAAATAGCCCTAGCGGGCCAGATCGATCGGGCCCAAAACGCGACCGATCGCGGTTGGCACGCACGGGGCGCGCCCAGCGCGAGCGCGCAGCGCGCGCCCAGCAGTGTTTTTAAAAAAAAAAATTTGAAAAAAATACTATTTCTACTTTGTTTTAACCCGTCTTTTTCCGACATATTTTAAACGTATTTTGGCACGTTTTCCAACAAAAATCGAGGGTTCGAAAAACCCGAAAACCGAGTCGAAAAATTTACGAAAAAGATTTTAAACATCGTTTTAAACACGGGATTGGTTTGGAATGTGACGCACCGAGCCGGGGAGGGTTCAGGGCGTTACACCGTAAGTACAGATGATAAATTAAAGTATAAGGCTGCAAGGCACGAGACAATAATGCCAAGGACTATAAGCTAAGTCAAATTTTGAGGACAAAATTTTATTAAGGAGGGTAGAATGTAACACCCAGAATTTTCGTATACGATTTTCTTTATTTTATTATTTACGTGTCGTTAAACGGCGGAGTTGTAGTCGGAATCGAGAGTAGAAAATTTACGCGGGTAACAAAGAGATTATTTTGAAGCAATCCGGAATGTTGGATTTATAATAATCTGACCGAAAATGGATTAAATAACCATTAGGTTAAAATATTAAAGATTGAGGGTGATATGGTAATTAGGTTATTATTATTATTATTATTATTATTATTATTATTAAATTTTTATATAAAACAAAACCTCCCTCCCCTGCTTTTCTTTCTCCCACGAAAAAACTTCCAGAGAAGTTTTTCTTCTCCCTCCCTCTGGTTCTGCACGCCGATGCCACCGACGATGGAGTTCTCTCCTCCGATTTTCGTCGTTCCTTTCCTCTATTTCAACAATTAAGGTGAGTTTGTGTGGTTTGTAAGTTTGGTTTTCAGTTTAGGGTTAGATTCGAGGAGAAATTTGTGGATTGGAGATTTAGGGTTTTGAGATTTGGATGTATTGTTGGATTTTTAATGTTTATGGTTTATAATGATTGAGTTTTGAATGAATTGGAAGTGAGAAATCATGAATGCCCGTTAGTAATATAAATATCGTTGTACTGCATAATTGGGCTCTGAATTTCTGAGATTTATCATAGGTTCCGACTCGATAATGGGTTATAGCATGCTAAAGTAGACGTTATGAGTGACCTATAGGCGTTTGAATCATCGAATTTGGATTTAAGTTGGAATTGTTACGAATTTTTGAATATTGGTGGAAGTTTAATAAAATTTGGGAATTTAGTTTTGAACAAAGCAGGTTTGATCTCTGCTAAATTCGGTTGTGTGGTTGTGTCGTTTTGAGTAAATAGATTATGCTTTTAGAATCTAGACGTCGTAAGGTGTCTGTAGTATTTTGAAACGTCGAAATCAGACGAGTATTGGGTTAGTTATGAATTTCTGAATTTGGTCAGAATATAAAGCTAATTCGGGTTTAGCTGGAGTTTACGATTCTTGTACGAGTTTATGATTTCCGTTTTAGAATTTCATGAACTGGACGAAGTTAGAATTAATGAATGCTATGGATTGACTTAGGTGACAAAGCTCGAAACAAAGTGCTGGGTGTGCTACGGACGACAGATAAGTTCTCGTGACTTACTATGGCCGATTGGCCTATATCGTACGTCGCAGTTGCGTCGAGGATCATTGGTGACTTGGTTGTTTAAATGTTTTGGTTGGGTAGTTATGATTAGTTCTTCTATAGGTTATGTTTATATTGTCTTGATGGTATGTATGATGTATGTTTGCATCACGTCTTTTAAAATAACATGAAAACGGATTTCTGCACATATTTAAGAAAACGAAATGAACGAACGAAATGAATCTGCGTAATCTGTTATCTGGTCATGGCGAGGTGGGTTTAGCCCCCGGTGACAATCTGTCTGCGACCTAATTAAAAAGTAAAATGAACCAACGAAATGAATATACGTAATCTGTTATCTGATCACACGAGGTGGGGCTCATGCATGGCTGTTTACAGATGTAAGCATGTACCCCCCTCCGCTAGGTGAAAAGGGTTGTCCAACCGTCGGACGTATCCTCTCTATTTAGCGGGCTGACACCTCGGTGACATTCTGTCTGCCACGATCTGTTATATTAGGTAATCCGCATGATTTCCAAACCTCATATGCATAGCATGCATCCGCATTTAAGAAACTTACTGAGCCTTTAGCTCATAGTTGTCTGTATGGTGTAGGTGATCATGATAAAGGTGTGGACGAGATCCCTCCACCCGAGGAATAAGCAGTTGTAGAAAGATGGCCCATGAGAGTGTGCTGGGCAGTTGGTGCGCTTTTTGACCCGTGGGGAAGTAAGTATATGTTTTGGGGACACGATAGTTAGATAAAATTGTATAGTTGAACATATTAGGATGTTGGTATCTGGATAGTTGATAGGTAAATGTATTGATGTTTTGAACGTTTTGGTAAATCGTTTTATAAAGCATTTTTGTTAAGCTTGTTAATTCGAATGATATGGAACTACTTGGAATTTTCTTTTAAACAGGAGGAATTGTTTAGGTTTTAAATGGATCCACGCAGTTCGTTTTTTTAAAAGTTTACTATGTTTTCAAATACATTTTAGGATATATTTCGGGGTGTTTATTTGGGGATTCATGAAAGGAAGGAATGAGTGAGGTTGAGAGTATTTGTTGTGTTGAAGTTTTAGGAGGAGATGAGGAAGTGAAAAATTTTTAAGAGTGCAGGGAAAAGAAAATGAGAAAAGGGAGAAGTATGCTCTCTAGAATTTTCGGATTCCAGAGAGCATGTCGATCAATCGCCTAAGGAGGTGATCGATCGGCAAGAAGAGTCGGCACTCTCTGGAAAATCCAGAGAGTGTGCCGATCGATCGCCCAAAGGGGCGATCGATCGGATGTTGATTGATCGCTGGGGCGATCGATCGGCTATATGTGGGACGATCGATCGCCCCTATGATTTACAACACAGCCGATCGATTGGCCATGCTTTTTACGGGCAGAATGCCCATTCTGTCCCCTGCATTCTGTGCCTTTAAGGTTTTCTTTGTTTTAATTGTTTTGTAAATTGTTTTATGGTTCTAATTCAAATTGCTTTCTTTAGTTTTCTTTACTTTAAATACGTTTTATGAAAAGATTTTCAAATGGTTTTCCGCTTAAACGTTAAACTTAAAGTTTATAAAGATCAAAAAAAAAATAATACGAGAAAATTAGGAATAATGTTAAGGGACGCGACAATTTCATTGTTATATGAGTGTGTGGTTGGTTGCATCCTAAGACAACGATTGGTGTGACAAGCGGTGTCATAGGTGCATTCATCTTTCTTCTTTATTGAAACTCAGTCTTGGGAGGAGGTTGCATTCAAACTCGGGAAGAGTTCTGTTTATTGACAAGGGGAGTTTGTCATTCTGATCGTGGGCAAGGGGATCTTGCCTTACATGGATTCCGGGAGGAGTCATTATCGACAAGGGGAGATTGTCGCATTCAGATCTCGGGAGAGATCATTTCAAAGCTGATGGGAGCTCGCAAAAATAGTTTCTTTGAGGAAGTTAGGAAGAGACGGCGAAAAAGATAAGAGGGAGTCTTTATTTATATAAGTCTGGTTGTCTTGCAACTTTGTAAACTCTTTGAAATGTTTTTAATTCTGGGCGTGGCCCCGCAGACGTAGGCACGTTGTCGAAATGCGTTACCAATTTCGTGTCTCCTTACTTTACGCATTTTATTCTGTCCATTATTGCTATTCACTATTGGTGTCACAACTAGTGTTACGACACCAACGCAACTAATCACGATTTCACTTTGTTTACTTGTTCCGCCACTGTTCTAAAATGAAAAACATTAGTGAAACGAATAAAAAAAAATTAGAAGTTTGGAATCATTTTACTCGGATTGAAAGTAATGATTTTAACAATCGTAGAGAAAAATGTAATCATTGTTCACAGTTATGTACATGTGATGTATCGAAGAATGAAACATCAAACTTGAAAAAAACATCCGCACTTGGATCAACTAATAGACTAGACGGAGCTCAGTGACTAGTGATCACTTAGAACTTGTATATTTTCTATTTTCTTTTATATTAATTTATATTTTTATTAATTATTGTCTTTTAAATAATTTATATGAAATTTTTATTTTGTGCACTTTATATCAACTAATGGAGACATTAATTATATTTTCTTTACTTTTGAGTTTTGATAATCAACATTAAAGGTTTATTGTCACACTTAATATTTCAGTTTGATTATATATTTTGCCATGTTAAATGTTTTTGTTAAACACATTTATATCAATTGAAGTAATAGTGTTTGTTTGAACTTTATATTTTTCTCTTTGTTGAATTTGATCACAACAATGACACTCGTTAGGAGGAGAAAAGTCATCTATCAATTTGTATATATTGGTATATATTGTATATAAAATTAAAAAAAGTATATTAATTTATATAGGGAGTAGAATCGAAACTGAATAGAAACCGAAATTGAAAATTTTGGTTGGGTTCCTACCAAATATTTCCTCTGTTTCAGTTCCAATTTTCAAAAATCGAAAACAAGTTGGTTCGGTTCCGTATAAATCGAACCAAACTGACCAATGAGCACCCCTAATTAGCGGTGAGCAAGAACCGACCAGAACAAAAAATCGGACCAAAATCGAGCTATTTGGTCCGGCTCTGGTCGGTTCTAAGCAAAAATTTAACAGATTTTGGTTATGTTATTTCAGAACCAAAATTTCTGGTTCAGTTCTCGGTTTTGATGACAAAATCGAGAACTACCAACCCGGACCATTAAGTAACCCTAAAACTTTTAGGGTTACTTAATAGACTCGCTCGATTAGTTAGTCCCATCTCTCGACCTCGCTGTTTGGTGTTCGCAACATTGCTCTTCGCAGAATCGCTGTTGTTTCCTTGCCTCGAGCCAAAGTCGCTGCTCTCGGACTGTAGATTCAAACCACAGGTTTGTATTTTCTGTCTATTTACCGAATGTTGTAATTTCATATTTGATTCAAACCACAGGTTAGTTTTAACCGAATATTGCAATTTCATATTTGATTATAAGTGTTCGAACTAAACAGATTTCTGTTCATTGTGTTTAGTTTTTGAACCTATTTTTGGAATATTTTGTTCTGGATTTTTGAGTCTTCGCAAAATCGCTCTTTGCAGAATCGCTCTTCGCAGACTTGCTGCTGTTACCTCTCACCGAAGTCACTGCTATCGAACTGTAGATTCAAACCACAAGTTTGCATTTTCTTTCTATTTACCGAATGTTGCAATTTTATATTTGATTAAAAGTGTTCGAACTAAACAGATTTCAGTTCATTCTATTTAGTTTTTGAACTTGTTTTTGGAATATTTTGTTCGGATTTTTGAGTCTTCGCAGAATCGCTCTTTGCAGACTTGCTGTTGTTATCTCTCACCGAAGTCACAGCTCTCGAACTGTAGATTCAAACCACAGGTTTGTATTTTCTTTCTATTTACCGAATGTTGCAATTTCATATTTGATTCAAACCACAGGTTAGTTTTAACCGAATGTTGCAATTTCATATTGATTAAAAGTGTTCGAACTAAACAGATTTCTTTCATTGTGTTTAGTTTTTGAATCTGTTTTTGGTATATTTTGTTCTAGATTTTTTAGTCTTTCAAACATTTTTGGATAATTTCATATCTGATTCATCCACTGGAACATCTATTTTTTTTTTGGAACATCTAATTTTTTTGGAAATTTTTGTTGTGGCATCCTATCTAGTATCTATGTATTTTTTTTGTTTTCTACTTGTATGGTGACTAGTGACTCATTGGTTCTGCCTAGTGAGTGTGATTGTGTAATTTGCAGCCAAGTATTTAAAAAAAAAAAGAGGGAGGACCAGAAATCTGGTCCGATTCTTGTCTAGTCCTGGAAAAATTTTTAGGCTTATTAGCGCAAAAATTATAAAACTGAATTTTAGTAGTCCAGTCCTAGTCTTTCCAAAAACCGGACCGACCAGGACCACGATCACCCTTACCTCTAATGCATACTAGATCTCCATTGATTAATATAAATAATCTTATTTAAATATTTTTTGGTAAAAGTGCAATGTAGCCCCCAAACTATGGTGAAAGGGACAATTTTCACTGTAAACTTCAATAATGGCAAAAAACAACCGTAATGTATGGATAATGGGCAATTCACCCCCTCCCGTGTCATTTTCTGTTAAAATGACACGTTTTCGTCACGTGCCCTATTTTACTATCCGATATGCCCCTGCACTACGTCTGTTTTGAATCGCCTGCTTCACCTTTCACCCTCGCCTCTATTCTCATCGACTCTCAACGTCTTTTCACCGACTTTCAGCGACGTACAACGTGTGCCCCTGCCCCCATCGGCGAAGAGCTCTATCGATGGTGAGCTATCTCCCCCTTGCCCTCGCTCTCTTTCTCTCTCATTCCCTCGCTCTCTTCCCACTCTACGGTATTGTCCTCACGTAATCGATTCCGACAGCTTAAGCCTTCTTCCTGGGCCCTCAATTTTTATGCTTCATTGTTTTTAATCAAGGAATCTCCCTTTGATTGGTCGTTTTTCTTCTTTCGTCCTGATACTTTGCTGGTGCGGTGTTTTCTTGCAAATATTGGCGACTATTCTTTATTGTTATTGTAAATTGAGGTTTTTGTTATGAAATTCTCTGGCGGTCAATTGAATTTAGGGTTTCATTTGACATCCGCTAATGGGTCTGCTTGGAATTGGGCAGTTTTTGACGATTAATGGTCGAATGGGTGGTTATGGCCGATGGGAATGACCATGGATTGAAAGTAGCTTTCATGGATTTGAACCATATGTAACGCAGAGAGTATTTATGCCCTCATGGATGCGAAGGAGGATAACTTGCGGAAGTTGGCAGAGAATTGTATCAGTTCACCCAGTGTAACAACCGGCATTTTACCTATGTAATTATTCCCCGAATAATTAAGCGGAGTTACTCTGATGTTAATGCCATGACTATTTTTAATGAAATTGTCGACGTGTTCAATTGAATGAGAGTGATTCGTAAAACCGATTCGACGAACTAAATAGTAATTTGGTTAAAAACCAATAGTTAGAAATGCATAGAGGGGTAAATTAGAAAGGAATTAAGGTAAGTGGGAGGGAGTGTAACACCCAACATTTTGCCTATGTATTTATTCCCCGGATATGTAAGCGGAATTACTTCGATATTAATACAATGACTATTTATAATGAATTTGTCGACGTGTTCAATTAAATGAGTGTGATTGTAAAACTGATTCAAAGAACTAAATAAAAATTCAGTTAAAAATCAAATGGAGGGGCTGTTTAGGTAAGAATTAAGGTTGGTGGGAAGGAACTAATTGGCCATCGACACTTGGCAACTTGTTGAAGAAGTCATGCTATTTTCTCTCCCCTCCTACGTGAAACCCTCACTTTCTCTTCTCTGCTTCCATCCATTTCCCCTCTATTTTCTCTCCTCCAGGCGATTTCAACCTTTCCAAAAGACTCTCATTCTCCTGTTTCCCCAGGGAAGGTTCGTGCATTACCGAGACGATCAAGAACATCAACTCTACAGCAAACAGGTAAGTTCATATCCGTAGGTTGGCCTTAAGACCCTACATCACGGAGATACTGGGTATTTCTTATGTCGGGCGGTTTCGGGTAGAGAAAGTTAGAGTTAAGTTCTGAGTATCTGTGTCTCTCATTATGTTCTGTTGTATTATTTCTGTTGTCTGTCGTTTTATGTTTAAATACTGTAAATACTCATGCATACACGATTTTCCCGAAAGACATGTAAGAGTTTTCTGTGCATGATTTTGAAGTTAAGAAAGATAAAATCTGACTGTAATGTATTGGTTAAGTGCGGGACGGGGACTGGCCTACTGTTCTGTACAGCTCTATCTATTCTGTTCTGTTTCTGTTCTATAAATTTGTTATGTGCTTGTCGTGCACTTGCCAGTTCCCCTATAAGCCCCACTTATACCCCTTTAACAGGTAAAAATAATGTTCTGCAATGTCACTGTATTCTGAAAAGTTCATGCATAGCATATGCATCACTGCATTTATATGTTCTTATTGAGTTCTAGACTCATAGGTGAGCTCTCTGATGTAGGTACTGAAACCGTGGATGAGGACTTTGTGCCTCAAGATGATGATTTGATGTAGTTGGCGGATCGAGCTCAGAGGGGGGGGGGGGTTGGTTGCTGCAGTCAGACATATTTTTGTCCTGAGGTTTAAGTTTTTAATAATGTTCAAGTCTGTAAAACTTTACTGGAATTCTGCTGTTTTGTTTTTAAACCTCTGTTGTGGTTCTGTGTTTTTGGTTTAAAAACTCTGTTGGGAATTTTATAATGTATGGGTTCTGATGTTCGAGTGTTAAACCTCTGTATTTGACAGTTGAATTTATGTTCTGAAGTATTCTGGAATTGTTTGGAATGTTTTTTCATTTAAGGTGTGCATGGATTATATCTGATTTTAGTGTTATCCATGCAATCAGTTTTCCTTAAATTTCTGTCGTGTTTTCCTGAAATGCCCAAAATCATATTTTGAATCGTTTTCTGAAACTTGAAGTTTTTGTACCTCTTGTTTTCACGTCTTCTGTTTCCATGTAATCCTGTTAAAAGTTGTCAGTTTTGTCTTTAAACTCCACATCCACCGTTCCCTTTGTTTATTCACATCCACCGTTCCCTTTGTTTATTCACATCCACCGCTGTTTACTGTTCACTTTTGTCTTATTCACATCCACCGCTGTTTACTGTTCACTTTTGTCTTATTCACATCCACCGCTGCTACTGTTCACTTTCGTTTTATTCACATTATCCACTGTTTACATTTTCCGCCGTTGCCTTTAAAATTATATCTTCCATCTGACGTCATTCGCTTGTCTTCCAGCCTTCACTCTCAGAGAAGGTTTACACTCAAAAATTTAAATATTCCTATTTTTCCTGTTTTCTTTCGCCATCAATTTATACAAGTTCTCTGTTTCTGTATTCGATTTTAATTGTCTTCCAGCTTTAAAATGTCTTCCAGTTTCACTTCCAGAGAAGGTTTATACTATCTGTTAAGGTTTTAAAAAGTATGATGTTCAAAAAAAAAAAAAAAATAGTCCCCGTTTTGAAATGTCCAGAGTGATGGCTCTCGTCCCTGATCAGGTCGGGGGCTGTCACTTTTGTCTTATTCACATCCACCGTTCCCTTTGTTTATTCACATCCACCGTTCCCTTTGTTTATTCACATCCACCGCTGTTTACTGTTCACTTTTGTCTTATTCACATCCACCGCTGTTTACTGTTCACTTTTGTCTTATTCACATCCACCGCTGTTTACTGTTCACTTTTGTCTTATTCACATCCACCGCTGTTTACTGTTCACTTTTGTCTTATTCACATCCACCGTTCCCTTTGTTTATTCACATCCACCGCTGTTTACTGTTCACTTTTGTCTTATTCACATCCACCGCTGTTTACTGTTCACTTTTGTCTTATTCACATCCACCGTTCCCTTTGTTTATTCACATCCACCGTTCCCTTTGTTTATTCACATCCACCGCTGTTTACTGTTCACTTTTGTCTTATTCACATCCACCGCTGTTTACTGTTCACTTTTGTCTTATTCACATCCACCGCTGTTTACTGTTCACTTTTGTCTTATTCACATCCACCGTTCCCTTTGTTTATTCACATCCACCGTTCCCTTTGTTTATTCACATCCACCGCTGTTTACTGTTCACTTTTGTCTTATTCACATCCACCGCTGTTTACTGTTCACTTTTGTCTTATTCACATCCACCGCTGTTTACTGTTCACTTTTGTCTTATTCACATCCACCGCTGTTTACTGTTCACTTTTGTCTTATTCACATCCACCGCTGTTTACTGTTCACTTTTGTCTTATTCACATCCACCGCTGTTTACTGTTCACTTTTGTCTTATTCACATCCACCGTTCCCTTTGTTTATTCACATCCACCGCTGTTTACTGTTCACTTTTGTCTTATTCACATCCACCGCTGTTTACTGTTCACTTTTGTCTTATTCACATCCACCGCTGTTTACTGTTCACTTTTGTCTTATTCACATCCACCGCTGTTTACTGTTCACTTTTGTCTTATTCACATCCACCGCTGTTTACTGTTCACTTTTGTCTTATTCACATCCACCGTTCCCTTTATTTATAATAAAAGTTCTCTGTTTCTGTATTCCGATTTTAATTGTCTCCAGCTTTAAATGTGTCTTCCAGTTTCACTTCCAGAGAAGGTTTATATATCTGTTAAGGTTTTAAAAGTATAGATGTTCAAAAAAAAAATAGTCCCCCGTTTTGAAATGTCCCAGAGTGATGGCTCCTCGTCCCTGATCAGGTCGGTGGGCGTCACAGGAGCCACTGGATGGTTGCCAATGTCCATAACTGGATGAGAAACCCTACCTATTGTCTCATTTTCTCTTCTCTTCTACGTAAACTTCATTTTCATTCTCTCTCTGTTCTCTCTTTCAGGCGATTGAGACAAACTTCCAAAACCTTGTTTCACCTATTTCTTCTGTTTCTTCAGCAAAGGTACTCATCTAACCTAGTTAACAAGTTTACAAGTAAGATGTGAGTTTTGAGGAAGTTTAGGGTTAAGGTATTTTGGAGGAAAACTCACTGTTTTTGTATGAAAGCACGTTGGTTGTTTTCTAAAGGTTTGAATGGAGTTGCTGCATATTCTACTAAGTTGTTAGTTAGCATTGCAGCTCTGTTTATTTCTTTACGTGCATGTTTTAGGTCCGTGCATAACGATGACGTTCCAGACTTGCAACTCTACAGCAAAGGTAAGTTCATACGTATAGGTTTGGCCTTAAGGCCCCTACAATACGGAGGTACTAGGTTTTATGTTGTCGAGATTCTGTTGGGTAGTAAACCATAGGTTATATTTTAGGTTAATGTGTTTTGTTTATATCTGTTATTATTCTGCGTCTGTCTATGAATGTTCATACATACACGTTTTCTCTGAAAGTCATGTAAATATTTTCTGCACACGGTTTGAAGTTAAGTAAGATAAAACCTGTAATGAAATTTATGGTTAAGTGTGGACGAGGACTGGCATCCTGTCATGTACTTCTATTAGGTCCTGCTGTGGCATGTACTCCTGTTGCGTCAGCTCCTTTTCCCACTTATACCTTCCTGTCCAGTAAAACGTAATGTAATGTAAAATAAAGTAATGTTCATGTATTTAAAAATGTTCATGCACGGTATATACATCTCTGTATTTCATGTTCTTACTGAGCTCTAGGCTCATAGTTGAACTCCCTGTTGTAGGTATGGATCCTCCAAATAAGGACATTGTGCCTCAAGATGATGAATTGATGTAGTTGGCGGGATGAGCTCATGGGGTGGTTGCTGCAGTCACACAAATGTATTTCTGTGAAAATGTATTTTCTGAAGTTATGTCAAGTTCTGTATCATCTTTTGAAGTTTTAAAACATTTGAAGTGTAGGTTCAGTTTTGTAGGTTCAGTCCTGTATTGATGTCTAAAACCTCTGTATTTGACAGTTGTATATATGTTTTGAAATGTGTTGAAAACATTCTGGAACTGCTAAGGTTCTTCCTTTTTAGGTTGTGCATGGATGGTCTCGAATTCTAGAGCTATCCATGCAGTTTATTTTCTTGAATTTGTCATTTGTAAAGCATGTTTTACAACTTTGCTTTGAATCGGGTTTTGAGGATCTGAAACTTTTTAGGCCTTCTGTTTGATGCTCCCTATTAAATGTTGCCAATTCTGCCCTTTAATATCACATCACCGCTGCCTTTAAAAGCACATCCACCGTTGCCTTTAAATTCACTTCCACCGGTGAACAGTGCATTTCTGCCTGTAGTTCACTTTCACCGGTAAACAGTGCATTTTTGGTGAACAGTGCATTTCTGCCTGTAGTTCACTTCCACCGGTGAACAGTGCATTTCTGCCTGTGGTTCACTTCCACCGGTGAACAGTGCATTTCTGCCTGTGGTTCACTTCCACCGGTGAACAGTGCATTTCTGCCTGTGGTTCACTTCCACCGGTGAACAGTGCATTTCTGCCTGTGGTTCACTTCCACCGGTGAACAGTGCATTTCTGCCTGTGGTTCACTTCCACCGGTGAACAGTGCATTTCTGCCTGTGGTTCACTTCCACCGGTGAACAGTGCATTTCTGCCTGTGGTTCACTTCCACCGGTGAACAGTGCATTTCTGCCTGTGGTTCACTTCCACCGGTGAACAGTGCATTTCTGCCTGTGGTTCACTTCCACCGGTGAACAGTGCATTTCTGCCTGTGGTTCACTTCCACCGGTGAACAGTGCATTTCTGCCTGTGGTTCACTTCCACCGGTGAACAGTGCATTTCTGCCTGTGGTTCACTTCCACCGGTGAACAGTGCATTTCTGCCTGTGGTTCACTTCCACCGGTGAACAGTGCATTTCTGCCTGTGGTTCACTTCCACCGGTGAACAGTGCATTTCTGCCTGTGGTTCACTTCCACCGGTGAACAGTGCATTTCTGCCTGTGGTTCACTTCCACCGGTGAACAGTGCATTTCTGCCTGTGGTTCACTTCCACCGGTGAACAGTGCATTTCTGCCTGTGGTTCACTTCCACCGGTGAACAGTGCATTTCTGCCTGTGGTTCACTTCCACCGGTGAACAGTGCATTTCTGCCTGTGGTTCACTTCCACCGGTGAACAGTGCATTTCTGCCTGTGGTTCACTTCCACCGGTGAACAGTGCATTTCTGCCTGTGGTTCACTTCCACCGGTGAACAGTGCATTTCTGCCTGTGGTTCACTTCCACCGGTGAACAGTGCATTTCTGCCTGTGGTTCACTTCCACCGGTGAACAGTGCATTTCTGCCTGTGGTTCACTTCCACCGGTGAACAGTGCATTTCTGCCTGTGGTTCACTTCCACCGGTGAACAGTGCATTTCTGCCTGTGGTTCACTTCCACCGGTGAACAGTGCATTTCTGCCTGTGGTTCACTTCCACCGGTGAACAGTGCATTTCTGCCTGTGGTTCACTTCCACCGGTGAACAGTGCATTTCTGCCTGTGGTTCACTTCCACCGGTGAACAGTGCATTTCTGCCTGTGGTTCACTTCCACCGGTGAACAGTGCATTTCTGCCTGTGGTTCACTTCCACCGGTGAACAGTGCATTTCTGCCTGTGGTTCACTTCCACCGGTGAACAGTGCATTTCTGCCTGTGGTTCACTTCCACCGGTGAACAGTGCATTTCTGCCTGTGGTTCACTTCCACCGGTGAACAGTGCATTTCTGCCTGTGGTTCACTTCCACCGGTGAACAGTGCATTTCTGCCTGTGGTTCACTTCCACCGGTGAACAGTGCATTTCTGCCTGTGGTTCACTTCCACCGGTGAACAGTGCATTTCTGCCTGTGGTTCACTTCCACCGGTGAACAGTGCATTTCTGCCTGTGGTTCACTTCCACCGGTGAACAGTGCATTTCTGCCTGTGGTTCACTTCCACCGGTGAACAGTGCATTTCTGCCTGTGGTTCACTTCCACCGGTGAACAGTGCATTTCTGCCTGTGGTTCACTTCCACCGGTGAACAGTGCATTTCTGCCTGTGGTTCACTTCCACCGGTGAACAGTGCATTTCTGCCTGTGGTTCACTTCCACCGGTGAACAGTGCATTTCTGCCTGTGGTTCACTTCCACCGGTGAACAGTGCATTTCTGCCTGTGGTTCACTTCCACCGGTGAACAGTGCATTTCTGCCTGTGGTTCACTTCCACCGGTGAACAGTGCATTTCTGCCTGTGGTTCACTTCCACCGGTGAACAGTGCATTTCTGCCTGTGGTTCACTTCCACCGGTGAACAGTGCATTTCTGCCTGTGGTTCACTTCCACCGGTGAACAGTGCATTTCTGCCTGTGGTTCACTTCCACCGGTGAACAGTGCATTTCTGCCTGTGGTTCACTTCCACCGGTGAACAGTGCATTTCTGCCTGTGGTTCACTTCCACCGGTGAACAGTGCATTTCTGCCTGTGGTTCACTTCCACCGGTGAACAGTGCATTTCTGCCTGTGGTTCACTTCCACCGGTGAACAGTGCATTTCTGCCTGTGGTTCACTTCCACCGGTGAACAGTGCATTTCTGCCTGTGGTTCACTTCCACCGGTGAACAGTGCATTTCTGCCTGTGGTTCACTTCCACCGGTGAACAGTGCATTTCTGCCTGTGGTTCACTTCCACCGGTGAACAGTGCATTTCTGCCTGTGGTTCACTTCCACCGGTGAACAGTGCATTTCTGCCTGTGGTTCACTTCCACCGGTGAACAGTGCATTTCTGCCTGTGGTTCACTTCCACCGGTGAACAGTGCATTTCTGCCTGTGGTTCACTTCCACCGGTGAACAGTGCATTTCTGCCTGTGGTTCACTTCCACCGGTGAACAGTGCATTTCTGCCTGTGGTTCACTTCCACCGGTGAACAGTGCATTTCTGCCTGTGGACCTTCCACAGTATAGTTTTCATTCTCTCTCGCCTTATACTATTTTATTCCTTCTTATTCGGCCGTCCATTTCTGTTTACTGTTTTTTCTAGTTTCCTTCTGTCAATCACCCTTGTAATCCAGTTTTAAATTAGCTCTCAGTTTTCAAATCCAGAGAAAGCTTTCTCTTCCTGTAAAGTTTTAAGGGTTGGTTGTTTTTTTAAAAAATTTAGTCTGCTTTGGTTGTTTACAAAAAAAATATAATCTCCGTTTTGAATGTCTCGGAGTGATGGCTCCTCGGACCCCGATCGGTCGGGGGCCGTCACACCCAGACAGTTTGAAAATAAAGTCACTCAATTTAAGCACATGTTTGAAGAAATGAAGCGTAAAGTTGAAGAATTATTTTCTACCAAGGCTTTTTTTCCTATCAAGAATTTGGAACATCAGCGGTATATCACATAACAAAGGAGTATAATGCAGTCTTTACGGTTGGGTTATAGCTTTGATTATATATTTTGCCTTGTTAAATGTTTTGTTAAACACATTTATATCAATTGATGTAAAAGTGTTTGTTTGAACTTTATATTTTTCTATTTCCACCGTGGAAATACCGAGTTGGATTTCATCACAACAATGACCCTCATTGGGAGGAGAAAAGTCATCTATCAATTTGTATATATTGGTATAATTTGTATATAAAATTTACAAAAAGTATATTAATTTATATAGGGAGTAGAATCAAAACTGAACAGAAACCGAAATTAAAAATTTTGGTTGGGTTCCTACCAAATGTTTCCACCGTTTCAGTTCAAATTTTCAAAAACCGAAAACAAGTTGGTTCAGTTCCGTATAAAACCAAACCAAACTGACCAATGAGCACCCCTAATGCATATTAGATCTCTGTTGATTAATATAAGTAATGTCTTATTTAAATATTTTTAATATATCATGATTATCATATCAATGAACAAATTGTATGTAAAAAATAAAATAAAAATGTAAAATAAAATATAGATAGTTAGAATTTAATAATGACTTAAATTTGTTTGTGTTGAATTAAAAAAATCATATTGATATTGGAACAAAATTATAATTTTTTTTAAAAATTCTA
Organism: Begonia masoniana; assembly: GCA_022432975.1. Taxonomy (NCBI): domain Eukaryota; kingdom Viridiplantae; phylum Streptophyta; class Magnoliopsida; order Cucurbitales; family Begoniaceae; genus Begonia; species Begonia masoniana. Next base: position 40,261,752 of record CM039510.1, on the reverse strand, counting down.
TGGTATTATTGAAAGAATCGGGTTGGTGGGCTCCCACAATGGTTTCACATTATGAGTTTTCTGTACAATATGGACCTTATTTATTTGTGGAGTGTTTCTACTATAATATTATCCATTTTGCTCTTGAAAATACAAAGAATATAATTCTACTTATAAATCATCATTTTTTTAAATTTTTTAAGCGATGTAAGATTATGTATATTTAATTGTACTAAATAGTTCATAACAATCAATAGAATTTTGGATCGTCTTGTGACAGTTATGTTAGATTCAATAGAATTATTGAATCCTAATGAAAATGAAAACTTAATTCCCAAATCGACGTTAGAAATTCTACAAGGAAATTATTAAAGCGAAAAAGACGTACACAGATCTATTGTCTGAATGTCAAAATACTGTAAATCGAATACGTGGATCTTCCAAATTCGACAATCGCCTTCTCAATACTCTATAGAGTGATAGCAACTCCACAAGGCAAAAGGTTCTCATTGTGAATTGAAGACCATAACCCTTTATTTAACTTAATTTAGTAATTTACCATTTTGCCCATCACAAATTGATAAATTACTCCTAATGTCTTTACACATTATAATAAGACCATATTATATTCAATATACTTCAAAGTCTTTTGAAATCATATTAAATCACTTTAATATGGACTTAAAGTCGGTGATAACATAATGTATAATTTATAGTTTGACAATTTAGATCCAAATAGAATTATAAATCCTTATAATTCTAACAATCTCCCACTTGGATCAAATTATAAACTAATCTATTACACATTATAACTTTATTCTTATTATATCAAATTTTGTTATCATCTAAACAAAGATACTCAAACAATCTCGTCCATCAATTATATCAAATGCAGGATCAAAGCGATTTTCGTTATAATTATCATAACTAAACCTATCAAAGATCACAAATACTAACATAACCAAATGACACAGATCAAATATGAATGTGTAGCATGAAAATTACATGTAATGTGATTTAACATGCCTATTTCCAACTGATCAAACCAAAACTTTATTGAAATCATTAAAACTCAAATGCTAGAGTAAATTAAATGAATACCTCATAAAAATGAATACTGCAGTAACCAAAATATTCATTACAAATGTCTATAGAATAGAATCACATAAAATATACAGACTTCCACTAAACCTTAATATCTCCAAGAGTTACAACCCCCATATGAGCAACATGCTCATGAAAGACCTTGGATCGTAATCCCTTGGTGAGAGGATCCGCAACCATGAAGTCTGTTCCAATGTGATCTATAGATATTTGACCACTCTGGACTATTTCCTTCACAACAATGAACTTGATGTCTACAGACTTAGACTTTAAGAAGTTCCTATTGTTGTTAGAAAATATTACAGCTGACTGGTTGTCACATAATATCTGAAGTGGTCTTTCAATACCATTTGAGATTCGTAATCCCGTAACAAAGTTATTCAGCCATAATGCCTGGTTGGATGTCTCATAACATGCTATAAACTCAGCTACCATAGTAGAAGATGCCGTAATATTCTACTCAGCACTCTTCCAGAAAATAGTTCCCAGCTAAAAAAAAAATATAACCCGACGTTGACTTCAAGTCATCTTGGCATCCAGCAAAATCAAAATCAGTGTGCCCAATGATCTCGAGCTGATCTGATTTCTTGTATGTGAGCATGTACCCTTTGGTTCTCTGTAAGTATCTGAGTACTTTTTTTACAGCTTTCCAATGATCCAATCCAGGATTGCTCAAGTATCAACCTAACTTGCCAACTATGTATGCAATATCTGGACAAGTGCATACTTGAGCATACGTTAAGCTTTATATAGCCGAACCATAAGAAACCTTTTGCATTTCTTTGACTTCAAAGTCACTTGAGGGGCATTGAATTTTATTTATTTTGTCTCCTTTGAAAACATGGGTATTATTGACTTAAATAGAGTTTAAGTCTAAATATGTTTTTGATGATGTGTTTATATGATGAGTAATATATTTGATTATGTTTATTATATGAGAATAATGAGTTTTGCATATAAAATTAAGCGTTTTGGAAATACCCTTGGAAAGGGTATTTTAGTTTTCTAACAATATTGGTTAAGTGTACAGGGCTAAATTTGTATAAAATGCTCACATTAACCGATAGCTAAAAGACAAAGAAGACATCCACCGGTTGAAGAAAAGAATGGCATCCACCGATAGGTAAACGACAAAAATAGTGGAGTTTAAAGAATCACACATGCCGATCGCTAAAAGACAAAAGGCGAAGTCGTTCAATGTTACATCTGTCGATGCCGGTTCAGCCTCTTAGAGCAACACATACCGATGGCGGTTCAGCGCTCATAATATTGCATCTGCCGATGGAGTTCAAGGCTTGCATCTGCCGATGGAGCTCAAAGGCCTGCATCTGCTGATGACGTTTTCAAGCTGCATCTGCCGATGGTGTTTGAAGATACATCTGCCGATGGCATTTGACAAGCTGCTTCTGCTGATGGCGTTTTCAAGCTGCATCTGCCGATGGAGTTTGAAGATGCATCTGCCGATGGCGTTTGAAGATACATCTGCCGATAGCTTATTGTGTTGCATCATCCGATGGCGTTTCAAGTTGCATCTACCAATGACGTTCTGATATTTTAAAGCTGTTTCCACTGGTGATCTTTTGCCAGAATTCAAAATAACCGCGAAGCTACAGTGACGTCATTTTTAGTATTAACTCCAAAATTTTAATGGCGACGGCGAACAATAATCTCAGATGCAACGGATATCTGCTTTAGTACGGATGCTTTCCAACGGTAACATTTTTCCATTTGAAGAAAGAAGCATTCAATTCTGTGAAGCAAAATCAGACAGAGTATTTAAGCCGAGATTAGAGCACGAAGACACAACTTTTGCCAATTTTATTCTTGAGCCCTAACCTGCAAATTTGAGCATACTCTGTATTACTCTTCTACACCTTTCGATTCGATAACTTGAGATTTTGATCTTTGAGAGTGTAGTCTGAGCTTGAAATTTACAAACTCAAATATCTGTATAAGGCAGTGGATTATCGCCCGTGAAGAATAATCCAGTATTGTAAAAGGCAGTAGATCGACGCCCGGAAGATTGATCTTGTATTCTCGTTAAGGAGAAGGTTAAGGATCTTCAAGGGGGAACCTTGAAGCGTGGATGTAAGCAAGGTTTGGCTGAACCACGTAAAAACTCTTGTGTTGGTTTTCCTCTCGCTCTGTGTTATATTTATTATTGTGCTTGCTTATTAGTTTAAAAAAAATTAAAAAGGGTCTAATTCACCCCCCTCTTAGACAATCTCGATCCTACAGGTATCTCCTGGTTTGTATTCTTGTATGCCATATATTTTCAAAACCTTCTCGATATAGCTCTTTTGTGACAATCCAAGTATACCTCGACAACGATCTCGGTATATCTAGATTTCTAATACAAAAGAGGCATCACCAAGATCTTTCATTTCAAATTTCTTGGTGTCGTGTAACAAGTCTATATCGTTGCATGTCAATAATATGTCATCGATATATAAAATCAGAAAAATAATTTTATTCCCACTTAATTTGTGGTATACACAATTATCAACTTTATTCGCCTCAAAACCATATGAGGTGATTTCTTGATGAAATTTGTAATACCATTGACGAAAAGCTTGTTTTAGCCCGTAGATAGATTTCTTTAACTTGCAAATTAAGTCATTTGATTTATTCGAATCAAAGAATTCGAGTTGCACCATATAGATCGTTTCATCAATGTCACCATTGAGAAACGCCGTCTTTACATCCATCTGAAGTAGCTTTAAATCAAAATGAGCTAAAAGTTTTCTTATAGTCGATGCTTACTCTTTGAGTAAAATCTTTAGCAACAAGACATACTTTGAATCTCTCAATATTGCCTTTTGAATCCATTTTGGATTTAAAAAATTCATTTACAACCAAGGGTTTCGAACCTGCAGGTAACGGGACGAGATCCCAAACGTCATTGTTTTTCATGGACTTTAACTTCTCATTCATGGCATCAATCTATTTTTGAGAATCAGAACTCTTAATGACTTGGTTGAAAGTTATAGGGTCATCTTCCACCTCACCGAGTTCCTCATGTTCTCGTAGGAATACGATGTAATCATCCGAAATCGTACTCCTTCTCTCTCTAGTGGACCTTCGTTATGGCATAGTTTCTTGAGGCTGTTGAGTCTGTTCCTTAGGAATGACTTCCTAAAGAAGTTTACTCTTTGAGTAAAACCTTTAGCAACAAGACGTGCTTTGAATTTCTCAATATTGCCTTTTGAATCCATTTTGGATTTAAAAATTCATTTACTATTTTTGAGAATCAGAACTCTTAATGACTTGGTTGAAAGTTATAGGGTCATCTTCCACATCACCGAGTTCCTCATGTTCTCGTAGGAATACGATGTAATCATCCGAAATCGTACTCCTTCTCTCTCTAGTGGACCTTCGTTATGGCATAGTTTCTTGAGGCTGTTGAGTCTGTTCCTTAGGAATGACTTCCTAAAGAAGTTTACTCTTTGAGTAAAACCTTTAGCAACAAGACGTGCTTTGAATCTCTCAATATTGCCTTTTGAATCCATTTTGGATTTAAAAATTCATTTACAACCAAGGGTTTCGAACCTGCAGGTAACGGGACGAGATTCCAAACGTCATTGTTTTTCATGGACTTTAACTTCTCATTCATTGCATCAATCTACTTTTGAGAATCAGAACTCTTAATGACTTGGTTGAAAGTTATAGGGTCATCTTCCACATCACCGAGTTCCTCATGTTCTCGTAGGAATACGATGTAATCATCCGAAATCGTACTCCTTCTCTCTCTAGTGGACCTTCGTTATGGCATAGTTTCTTGAGGCTGTTGAGTCTGTTCCTTAGGAATGACTTCCTGAAGAAGTTTAGGAAGTGATTCAATATTGTCTTTTTCATTATCAACTTAATCGAAATCAAGGGAAACCAAAGGAAGAAGAACAACTTCCTCCTCAAAGACAATGTCTTTTTTATCTCCCCTCACAAACTCTATATCCTTAAAAAACCAGACATTTCTCGTTTCAAAAAATGTCTTTATAGTGAGATCATAAAATTTGTACCCCATTGACCATTCAGGATACCCTACAAAATAACAACTAACAGTCTTAGAGTCCAGTTTCTTTTCCTTGGGTCTATAAGGCTTTGCTTCAGCTGGACACCCCCACACGTATAAGTGTTTAAGAACGAATTTTCGACTTGTCCAATGTTAGTATGGGGTTTTGTTATCCGTGGTTTTACTAGGTACCCTATTAAGGATATAAGTTGTCGTCTTTAATGCTTCACCCCAGAGGGATTCTGGTAAGGTCGAATGAATAATCATGCTCCTTACCATGTTCTTAAGTGTTCTGTTCCGTCTTTCAGCGACACCATTAATGTAAGGCAAATCCAATATGGTGTACTGAGGAATAATACCACACTCCTCCAGGTATTAGCAAATGGTCTTGGATGTTGTTCACCTGACCCGTCATATGGACCATAGTATTAACCACCACGATCGGATCTGACAACCTTAATCATTTTGTCAAGCTGATTTTCAACCTCAGCTTTAAAGGCTTTGAACACGTCCAAAGATTGAGACTTCTCATGGATGAGATATAGGTAGCTATAACGCGAATAATCATCAATGAATGATATAAAATAATGTTGACCATTCCAAGATGTCGTAGAGAAAAGTCCTTAAATATCGGTATGTATTAATTCAAGTAGGGGTGGACAGAACCGGCCCGGAACCGGCGGACCGGACCAGACCACGGTTCTGGGCTAGTTCTTGTGCGATTCCAAGAGGGGTGTGAATCGGTTCCGATTCCAAAACTCTTGGAATCGGTTCCGGTTCCAAAACTCTTGGAACCGGAACCGGCAGTCCAGTCCACGGTTGTAACACCCGGTTTCATTGAACTATTTAGTTTACTAACTTGCAGTGAATGTTTTATAGATGATATGGGGAGGAATTACTGATTAGGTTAATGAAAGAATAAGTAAAGGCATTTTAGTAATTATAAATTAGTAGTGGATAACCTATTTAAAGAAGAATTTATTGAGGTTTAGCCGCCACTGTTCATTCTCACTCTTGGTTTCAGCTCAACTTAACAGAGCTCCCCAGGCGACTTTCTTCCCGATTCCTTTCTCTAATCTAGGTGAGTTCTACCTTGATTTCTTACTGATTTAATGACTAAGGATGATTGAGTGGAGATTGTGGATACGTATTTTGTGATTTGCCATGAATGAGAGTAGATTCGGGTTTAGTGTAGAATTTGGAAATGCTCAGTGAATAGAACTCCCAACTGTCCACTTAGGTTTTCTGAATGCTTTAGAATGATGATTGGTAAGGATTGGCTTAATGCTTTGTTTATGGTTCTAGGTGAGCAATTCCGAAGTAGCTAGCAACCAAATATTTTCCAGGAGCCAGGTAAGTGAAGTATGCTTGTGTCTTCGGGCCTACATCACAAAACATTAGGATTTTGTTTACTTGAATGTGTCTGTATGTCATGCATCATATTTTAAAAGTATACGAAAATGAATTTGAATGCATGTTGGCATGGTAAGGAATGAACATAATGAAACAGCTATGTGAATCAGATTTACTGTTAAGGGAAATAATCCGCCCCTTAATGAGACAGTGGATATTTAGACTTTGGGAAACTTGATCCGCTTCCCATCGAACAGGGGGATCAGAAACAGCTATGTGAATCAGATTTACTGTTAAGGGAATTAATTCGCCCCTTAATGAGTCAGTGGATATTTATACTTTGAGAGAAGTGATCCAACTCCCAATTTTACAGGGGGATCAGATTAGAAACGATGCATATGCAACTGAGATGAGAAAGTAGAAACTGCATATTTAGAAATTTATGTTTCAGCATTACATTACATTATTGCTTTACTTACTTAGCATTAGGCTAATAGATGAGTTTTGTGATGTAGGTGAAGAAGTGACAACAGGTGTGTTTACTGAGTTTGCTGAGAACTAGACTGGTTGGAGGATTGCATCTATGCAGCAATCTGGCAGCTGATGGGGCGGTTTAACTGATGTCAGTTGGTGTGAAGGTTTAATTGACAATGTTTCAATTTAAGTATGTTGGATTTTCATGACAGTAGTAGTTTTATTGTTTCTGAACTCATCTTGAGATTTTCTTCCAGACAATTATACTCTGTTGGTGTTAATAGTGGTTTTACTAAATGTTGGAGTAGTGTCCGAATTTAAGTGGTTTTGAATGAATTTTAGTAAATTGCTCAAGTTCTTCTGGTAGTCGGAGTTTTCTTTGTTAGAGTGAAATTGTTGTTGTCCTGTTGTCTATCGGATGATGTCTTCAGTAAAGTCATCGGATGATGTCTTCAGTAAAGCCATCGGATGATGTCTTCAGTATAGTCATCAGATGATGTCTTCAGCAAAGCCATCGGATGATGTCTTCAGTATAGTCATCGGATGATGTCTTCAGTGGAAGCCATCGGAAGATATAAGTAGAAGTTTTGTCGTTTAGTGACCGGTGGATGTCAAGTAATAAACTTACCGGATGATGTAGTAGAAGTTTTGTCGTTTAGTGACCGGTGGATGTCGAGTAATAAACTAATCGGAAGACTGTAGTATAAGTCTTATCGTTTAGTGACCGGTGGATATCGTGTATTAGACTTACTGGAAGATGAAGTGGAAGTTTTGTCGTTTTGTCACCGGAAGGAGCCTTCTGTTATCTGTTTCAGCCTCTTCCGTTGACTTTGTTCAGCGGCAGATGCGTTTGACTTTTGCAACTTTTAAAGTATTTCGCGATTTAAACCTTTATTTCTTTTGACCGATTACTCCTTAACATCTCAACCGATTATTCAAGCATTGTTCGTTTAACTCTATTTTCCTCAAATGATTTCCGCTGCAATTCTTTAAATGTTTTGAGGTTTTAGAAAATGTCAAATTTTGACTTTCGAGCAAAGTTTTAAATTTGGTCCGAAATTTTCTTAGTTATGTTCGGGTTTATGAGTAACAAACCGAGTTCAGAAAACTCGGGGCGTTACAACGGTTCCTAGCTCTAGGAACCGACCTGGACTGTGGGAGTACCGACCCATGGGTCGATCTGGAAAATGGATATCTGACCCGACGACCCATGGGTCGGATGCCCTAAATTAGTAAAACATAGATACGAAGTTAGAAAATGTTTTGAGTTTTCATCTGCATAATCCAAATCAAGATCTAAATCCATACTTTGTTGTCAATCAGGCTGATTATTCGACCTCCTCTGCTTCAATATCGCCTCGAAATTTTTCATAAATTTGATGTAGAGACAAGGAGTGAAATTTGGTTCCTTCAGAAGGGGATGCTTCCGACCGTCGCCTGTTTACTTGTATGCCCATTGCCCAGAAAGACCCTCCCACCAAACAGGAAAAAGCTAGTCTCAAGAAGAAGATGAAGAAGGAAAGGTTGAAGAAAGAGGTTTCTGCACCTGGAGAATAGTATGCTTCCCTTGTCGCTTCGTATCACCAAATTAGACTTTTTGTTCTTCTTGGTGGGATATGTTGATTTTATTTCTTTTGTTGATGTCACTTAAAAATTAAAAAAAAAATAAAATGTATGGGAGGTAACTGGTACCGAACCGAAACAGGACCAAAAATTCGGTCCGGTTCCGGTTCGGTACCGATTCTGCTAAGGACCGGTTCTGGTTTCGGGAATTTATTTTCCGAAACCAACGGTCCGGTCCGATTCCAGCCCAGAACCGGTCTGGACCGGACCGTGCCCAGCCCTAAATTCAAGTACTTCTGAAGTTCGGTTAGCTTCCAATCTCCTTACACTTGTTTGTTTCCCTTTAATACAATTGACACAAACTTTAAAGTCAGTCATATCATGAGGGCCCAAAATCTCATCTAACACAAGCTTTTCAATTCTTTTTTAAGAGATGTGACCTAAGCGCTTGTGCCATAATGAAGCTGAATCATTGGTATTTCCTTGTTCCGGGATCCTTTATCTTTGCTTTGAATCATTGGGTTTAGACATTACTTCGGTGATCTTTAATCCTTTCAAAATGGCAGCAACATACCATAAGTTGATTTCCGTTTTATACCTCTTGAATCAATATGCAAGGTTTTATTAAATAAAGCTATGATTTCAAACATATACAAATTGTCATAAACAAATAAGAATCCAAAACCCACTACATTTAAATTTAATAATGAACTAAATTTTCCATTTCCAAATAAACAAGAATAACCAAATTTGTCCAATGCAAAAATAGAAATTAAATTTTGTCTAAAAGACGGTACAACAAATGTATCATTCAAATCCAAAAAATATCCACATTTTAGTAACAATCTAAAATCACCTATAGCTTCAACTTCAACTGATTTGCCATCGTCCACAAAGATGATTCTTTCAGTATCATTCGGCTTTAGGCAACTCAGACAACCATGCATAGACATACTTATGTGAGTAGTAGAACCCAAATCTAACCACCACGTATGTCTAGATACTGAAACCAAATTAACTTTAGAACAAACAAGGTTGAGAAGTGTACCTTTCTTCACGCGCCTTGCGTGATACTTGACACAATCTTTCTTTTGGTGTCCTTCTTGATTACAGAAGAAACAACTGAAACCCTTAGACTTCTTTTGTTTCGACTTAGAAGGAACACCAACAACCTCCTTCTTTATTTTCTTTCCTTTGTCCTTGAAAGATGACGTCAAATGAGCACTTTTTGTCTGATCATGCTTTATCCTCTTTTCCTCTTGGACACAATGAGAAATCAGTTCATTAAGCATCCATTTATTTTTCTGGCAGTTATAACTGATCTTAAACTGCCCACACTAAGGAGGAAGAGAAATCAAGATTAAGTGAACAAGCGTGTCTTCTGACATCTCTAACTTAAGTTCCTTAAGTTTTGAAGCAATATGAGACATTTTCATCATGTACTCTCTGATATTCTCATTTCTATTATATTTGAGTGAAATAAGCTTAGCTAAAATCGTGCTTGTCTCAGCCTTCTCGTTTTTCTCAAAACGTTTCTCAAGTTCTTCTAGAAATGTTTTGGCATCAGTGCCTTTCGACATGTTGCCCCGAAATGCTTCTGGAATGACGCGCTTCATGATCATCAAACTTACACGATTCGAACGCTCCCATCTTTCCAACTCTCTTTTATCATCCAGGGTACTTGATGCTGAAAGAGGTGAGAAACGTGCGACCCTAAGTGCAATGTCTAGATCCATGCACCCGAGAACAATTATAACGTTCTCTTTCCATACTTTATAGTTGGTCTCGTTAAGCATAGGATGTAACGACCTCTTTTCCCAGTAAGATATTGTCTGCTCTGGGGATTGGGCCGCAGCCTAATATCCTCCCCTCACGGCTTTGTTTGGCAAGGACTTCCCAGTCGGTCACCCAACCTGTAACTACTCTCGCCGAAGCACTTTTAACTTCGGAGTTCTTATGGGATCCGTTGCTAATTGTGCTCCAAAACGCGTCTTACTATCTTGGGAGGGTCTCTTTACATATGTTTCATTTCCACATACTTCCCCAAGCGATGTGGGATTATGACGACCCCTTTTTACGACCCGTCACCTTTCGATTCACCCGCGTGGACGTACAGCCATCCGAGTTCCGGTTCGTGCAGCCATCGTACACATACTTACACATCCGGGTCATCACAATCACCCCCCCTTGAGGGTCCAACATCCTCGTTGGTCACATTTTCGGTTGGGTACAAGCTCTGATACCATTTGTAACAACTCATTTTCCCAACAAGATATTGTCCGCTCTGGGGATTGGGCCGTAGCCCAATATCCTCCCCTCACGGCTTTTTTTGGCGAGGACTTCCCAGTCAGTCACCCAACCTGGTACTACTCTCGCCGAAGCACTTTTAACTTCAGAGTTCTTATGGGATCCGTTACCAATTGTGCTCAAAAACACGTCTTGTTATCTCACGTCTTGTTATCTTGGGAGAGTTTCCTTACATATGTTTCATTTTCACATACTTCTCCAAGCGATATTAGATGGTGACGACCCGGGATTTACCTATACTCGAATCTGGGATTTGCCTACACTCGGCTTAGGTCCCGAGGTTCGCCCCGCAACCCGAGGTTTGCCCCGCAGTCGTACACATTCGGGTCATCACATAGGAACTGCATTAACGTTATCCATTATACTTGAGTTGTTAACTATAATATCAGAGAAAATGTAACAACATTATCTCACAAAATAATATGCATATATATTACAATAATATAAATCAAAATATAGTGCACCCATCAACAAGAAACCGGTACAATATTAACACTTAATTTTTTGATTGAAAGTGTTAACTTGTAATTGGTAACTTGGTCTAGTATATAAACATTGACAATAAGACCTATCAATTAATGAACTTATCTTTGGACAAATTCAATGTTCACATGGCATCCTAATAATTGTCACATGTTTTAATACTGCTAACAATCCATGCAACTGTACAAACGTCAACCTTCCTTTGGGCCAGTCGATATTCACACAATGTCATGTTTCATACCCAACATATAAAAATATGATAATTAAAGCAAGAGTGACTAATTTTATAGCATGTTACCTAATCATCATATTTTATAATGTAAGATTTCATAAAATTGCACTAAAAAGAATATTAAGAAAAATCATGTATATATATACATGTTTAATATCTAGGCTACAATAGTAGTTGATCAGTAAACCAAAAGATCAACCAACCTATAATAGAAAGTTCAAATCGGCCAAAATCGAGGTGAACCAGGGCTCATTTGACCAAATGAATCGACCCAAAAAATGGATCGGTTCAACTGAACCGGACCAGACCAGTTCAAACAAAACCGAACTGGTCTGAGTCGAACCAACCAAAGAACTGGTCTGGGCCATAACCAAACCGAGTTGATTTGGTCCGAGCGGGATTGAATCCAAATGGTTTGGTCCAATTTGGACCAAATGTGATGACCCGAATATGTACGTATGGGTACGATAGCTGCACGAACCGGAACCCAGATGGCGGTACGTCCGCGCGGGCGAACCGGAAGGTGACAGGTCGTAAAAAGGGGGTCCTCACAATCCCACATCGCTTGGGGAAGTATGTGGAAATGAAACATATGTAAAGAGACCCTTCCAACATAGCAAGACGCGTTTTGGAGCACAATTGGCAACGGATCTCATAAGAACTCTGAACTTAAAAGTGCTTCAGCGAGAGCAATTCCAAGTTGGGTGACCTTCCGGGAAGTTCTCGCCAAACAAAGCCGTGAGGGGAGGATATTGGGTTACGGCCCAATCCCCAGAGCGGACAATATCTTATTGGGAAATAGGGTCGTTACAAATATTATCAGAGCCTGTACCCAACCGGAAATGTGGCCAACGAGGACGTTGGGCCCCTGAGGAAGGGTGATTGTGATGACCCAAATGTGAACGTATGAGGACGACTGCGGGGCAAACCTCGAGTTGCGGGGCAAACCTCGGGACCTAAGCCGAGTGTAGGCGAATCCCGGACTCGAGTATAGGCGAATCCTTAGTCGTAAAGAGGGGGGTTTTCACAATTCCACATCGCTTGGGGAAGTATATGAAAATGAAACATATGTAAGAAGACCCTCCCAAGATAGTAAGACGCGTTTTGGAGCACAATTGGCAACGGATCCCATAAGAACTCCGAAGTTAAAAGTGCTTCGGCGAGAACAATTCCAGGTTGGGTGACCTTCCGGAAAGTTCTCGCCAAACAAAGCCGTGAGGGGAGGATATTGGGCTGCGGCCCAATCCCCAGAGCGGACAATATCTTGCTGGGAAACGGGATCGTTACACCAAACCTAATCCAATTGGACCGAATTGGTCCAAACCGCCGGAGAGGGGCTGCAAACCAGCAACGAAAATCGCCGGAATCTCATCTATTCCGGCAGATTTTCACCCCAAACGTGTATTACAAATAAAATTCTGAAAATTAAAAAAAATTGATGGCTTCAAATCGATTTGAATCCTAAAATTTGATTACTCGTTGTCTAACGTGATCGGCTCTGATACCAATTGCTAGATTCAATAGAATTATTGAATCCTAATAAAAACAAAAACTCAATTCCCAAATCGATACGTTAGAAATTCTACAAGGAAATCATTAAAGCGAGAAAGACATACCCGAATCCATTGTTTGAATGTCAAAATATTGTAAATCGGGTACGTGGATCTTCCAAATTCGACAATCGCCTTCTTAATGCTCTCTAGAGTGATGGCGGCTCCAAAGAGGCAAAAGGTTCTCACTGTGAATTGTGAATCATAACCCTTTATTTAATTTAATTGGATAATTTACCATTTTACCCATCACAAATTGGTAAATTACCCCTAATGTCTCTACACATTATAATACGATCATATTATATTCAATATACTCAAAAGTTCTTTAAAATCATATTAAATCACTTCACTATTAAATTAAACCCGATGATAACATAATATATAATTTATAGCTTGACAATTTAGATCTAAGTAGAATTATAAATCTTTATAATTCCAACAAGTTACACATGTTTTGATTTATAATTAATAACTAGGAATTTTGTATTTTGTGGTATATAAAATTTTTTTTCAAATGGTTGTTTTTCTTTTAATATTTTTCACATAAATATCGATTAGGCTTTCAATCTACAACCACTACACTCCCTGAAGGTGAAAACCCTAGGAAGAGGACTATATAAACAGAATTCCGGGAGAGAGAGAGAGAGGCTGACGGCTTAGCTTCTCAACAATGTCGAAGCGAGGTACGACTTCGTTTCCTTCTATCTCTGTATCTTAGAAGCAATCAACCTCTCCAAATCCCGTACTTGCCCTCATCTCTGTGCTTATTTTCGATCCTTGATTCTCTATGCATTACTGTAGGTAGAGGTGGATCTGCCGGGAACAAGTTCCGGATGTCGCTAGGTCTTCCTGTTGCGGCGACGGTGAACTGTGCCGACAATACTGGAGCGAAGAACCTGTACATCATTTCCGTGAAGGGAATCAAAGGCCGACTCAACCGTTTGCCGTCGGCTTGTGTAGGTGACATGGTGATGGCCACTGTGAAGAAGGGGAAGCCTGATCTCCGGAAGAAGGTCTTGCCTGCTGTTATTGTCAGGCAGCGGAAGCCTTGGCGCCGAAAGGACGGTGTTTTCATGTACTTTGAAGGTTTGTTTTTTCGTTTACTTCTGTGCATGTTAATGTTTTCGTATTCATTTTCATTTTTATCTCTTAGTTTTAGTTACTTTATCATGTATGGTTTTTGGCCTGGAGGTTATGATGAGCAAGTACTGTAGCTGTTTAAATGTTGATACGACATTCGACTTCTTTATTATCTGTGTATTCTTAATTGAGCTTGTGACATGGTATGTCGGTTATTTTATAAAATATAGATGTTTACTTGTCATGACTTTGTTAGATCATCATCTACTCGAAATTGATTATTAGTCGAATATTGTTAGAACGACATTTACCAGCCTAATATTGAGTAGTGTTTGTGTAAACTTCAACAGATGTAAGTGTTTGTGTAAACTTTAATAGATACAACTACAATTGATATTTTTCTTGTTATTTAGCTCGCTAAGTTCATTAAGATTTTGATAGTTCAATTGTACTTGGTTTATGTTGAATGACAACTATTGTTATTAATATTTTATAGTTACAATTACTGAAATTAGTAATGACCTCTATGCTAGCTGTCTCACTCAGTTTTCCTTTTTTTTTTTGCAAAGTTGCTTCTATTTTTTTTGTTTATCATCTTTTTCTTGTCTTTTAGGAAGGACACCATGATTCATATTCCTTCTTTGTCGAAAACTGTTTGATAACACGTGATTACTATGTTAATGTGGGGCGTCAGATTTACCTAGTGCCCTCACCAGCTTACGAACTAAAATTTTGTAAAGTTCACAATCCGTTTAAAAGACTGGTTTTTTTTAGTGAAATTTATTAGAGAATACATATTATTATGGGAACTACGAAGTATGGTTATGGGATAGTGTTTGTGACATTTTTTCAATAGATAGATGAAATTAGTGGTGTGTTTTCAGTTGTATGTTCAAGAAGACGACTAATGTGTTGATTGATTCAATGTAATTTTGTTTGCTGTCCATAAACTTTCTAAAAGTTGAGTTTAAATGTGAGTTTGTTGCGAATGCAGATAATGCTGGTGTCATTGTCAACCCCAAGGGAGAAATGAAGGGTAAGTCTTGCACATCATTTGTGAAATTAACACGTGTACTTGGTATTGCAGAATGACGTGAGATCAAATATTGATGAAGATTTAATACTCTGGAAAATCTATAACTAGAAAATAGGTTGTTTTATTATGTATTTTTCTATTCCGAGATTAAGTATTTGCACCTTCAATTTGAATTTTCTTTTTTGAAAAATTGATCCAGCATTGTGTTCTCATACCCATTTTCTTTAACACCCGCCACTTGTTTTGATTTTGATTTGCTTTCAATAAAAAATCACATGCTTCAGTTTAGGTGAAAGAAGATGTATCGATTTATAGGAAAACTCTGGGAGATTTCTACTTTTCCCCTTTCAATGAAGGGGATGCATTAGGTTTCTATTGTAGTACAAGATAACCTTCATACTATAGATTGCTATATTATGCTGCTGAGATTTTATCATAAGTGAATCCATAAAAGGAGATTTGCACTTTTCCCTTTGATGGGTATCCAACCCTATAACCAGAATTTTCTTCAAAAATTTGCATGTCACAATATTTGTTTGCACGATAATCCTAATCTCCTAACATCCTCTTTTTATGTCTCTCAACCACTAGACCTACCTTCAACTGTTCCATTCAAAATACAAATCACAATATTAAAACACAAACCACAAACATATTGAATCAGTGCTGCATTACATTTGTTGCATATGGTTACTAAAAATCAGCGCTAAACGTGACAATATTTTCTGGTGTCACTAGCTCCAGATACTCAGGGCCGCGGCGCTGGCTGTGGCTCCCTCTCTTTCACCTTCAACCTTATTCCTTCTCAAATAAACGAATTTAATTGGTGGCTTATGAGATAGATTGTGTTTTTCTAATTAGATAATGGGCATAATGTCCTTTATGCTGCAGACCTTTCAGATTGAATTGCTTTGAGATTTTACTTTGCTTTGATTCAACTTTCCATTTTTTATTTAAACCAATTGAATTGCTTGCCTGAATTTCAGGATCTGCTATTACGGGTCCAATTGGAAAGGAATGTGCAGATCTATGGCCAAGAATAGCTAGTGCTGCCAATGCCATTGTTTAAGAGTCTGGATATTAATCTGGTAAATTTATTTAGTTTTTTATTGGTAGATTGGCAGTTATGGTAAGAATTGCTTTTGCAATTTCCGGTGTTACATTTTTCGAATCAGACTTGTAATCAATTTTAAGTTTTGCTTACTTTGTTGGTTTCCCATTGAATTACTTCCATAAATTGCTTACTTGGACTACATTCTGTATTACGGTTGCATGATATTTTAATTATGAATAATGATAGGTTTACCATCTAATTTCTACTCTAAATTTTAACTTTTGATGTATCACTCATCATTTGGTATAGTTAAATTTATAATTTATTCTAATTATTATACTAGCACTTTAGGAAGTAGGTTACAGAGTATAAAAGTAAAAGATAAATCGTGCATTATCCTTGTTGATTTACTTGGCATATATTTTTCCATGTTGCTGTGCACCTCTTCTGCTGTTCAACCTGATACCAGAACGTTCTTCAACGTACTTGGTTCATTGTTACTTTCTTCCATCAAATACTTCATTTGCTAGATGTGTAATTGGGATGGTTGAGTTTTCACCATAGGCAAAATGGACAGAGGAGCATATGAATATCACTCTGTTTTGGACCAAATCAAATTGATAATTGATACTACCCAATCTGAAGTCAATTTTGATCTGGTTTTGGTTATGAATTTGAGGGCAGGGCCCTAAACTTCTCTTTGAGCTGTATTTTATGTTAACAAATGCAAAATGGTGGTTTTGGACCGAGTTCTGGGTCCTCTCAGAGTATAATACAAGGTTTGGTGGCTAGACTGGTCTAATGATCGGTTTGGCATGTGGTATAAGTTGAATTTTAGTTGATTCCTGAACTGGATCAACATTTTGGTTTGTGCTAGTTTTATCTGATTGGATGTGTGGTTCCATTCCTTCTCTGAGTATATATGAGTGAGTTTAGCAGTCATTGCTCCCCCCATCTCTGCTTAGACCTCTTTCATATTTCTTTCATGCTTGTTCAGCTCAAATCAATAAATCCTTACTATAATGTTTGATTGAATGGTTTACTGTCAAACTAGAGTTGAATAGATTAGTGCATTTCCCTCTAGCTTTTCATCTACATTAATGCTAGGTTTACAAATTTAAATTTACATTTTAGTTTTTACCTAATTGATATAATAATAAGGTCATTTATAAATACTTAAATTAAGAATTGATTGCACCAATTAGTGAGTTCTTTCTTAAGATAGGAAAAATCTAGTGTGAAACATTGTTAAATTTGAGCATTGCTAGAAGAGGGGGATGGCAGTAGGAATGTTGGAGTTGCAAAGCCGGGGATTCGTACGAGGGTAGAAGTGGCATTGACATTTTAAATAAGAATAATGTTACGTTTATTTTCTTAAAAAATTTATTGACGTGTTAAATAATAATTGATATAATTAATATAATAAATTATTTATTTAAAATTTATTGTATTAATTATTTTAATTATTATTTAACACGATAATGAGTTTTTTTAAGAGAGTAGAATAAAAGAGTAATCAGTAGAATATTTATAATAAATAACAAATAAATTTAAATAATATATACGACAGAAGAAAGGCATCCGATATAGGGGAATGTCAATGTGCAATGCTTTGCTTTGCTGACCATCCGAGGTAGGGCTCCACTAGCCATTTATATTCTTTTTAAATAATATATAGTTTTTAAAATTTTAAAATTATTGTCTAAACTTAGAAACGTTACCCTTCGATTAAACAATATGAGAATTATAACCAAGAACACGTGTTAAGTCTGTGCTTGTGCTTCAACACTTAATCCTAATTTCTTATTTTTATTTACAAAATCAAATAATATATATATATATATATATATATATATATATATATATATATATATATATATATATATATATATATATACAAATAATTAATTAAGAAAACCTTCAAAATTATAAAGTCATTAACAAATTGATATTTAAATTATATATTTTTTTTAATAAAATTGTCTTTAAACTATTTTTTGTTAACAAAACAATTATTTGTAGTCGTCTGGTTTCCTAACGCAGGCACTTGTTAATGGAGGAATTGAAAATGCTCTCTGTCGCAGAAGCCCGCAACTTAAATGCGGACGTCCATCGCGGGTTTTGAACAGACTCCTGCTAATGAACGAGTAAAAAATGCTCTATGTCGCGAGAGTTTGCTATGCATACGTGGACATTTGCATAGACGAATTTTAACGAAAAACTATATGATGGTGATTGTTTTGTTAACGAAGTACAACTTAAATATTATGTCGATAACGAATATAGCTCAATGGGAATTAGTTATTAACTCATAGAATATAGCTCAATGGGAGTTAGTTATCAACTCATAGTTTAAGAGTATTGCTAGTTGTACTTGTGATAGCCTCAAACCCGATCGAAGCCGAGGAGCCATCACTTCAGGACATTTAACAGAGAACGGGACATATATTTTTTTTTTAACCAAACAGACTGAACTTTTAAAAGCAAACCCTTAAAAGTATTACAGAAGAGAGAACTTTCTCTGAATTTGAAAACTGTGAGCTAATTTAAAACTGAATTACAGGGGTGATTGACAGAAGAAAACTAGGAAAAACAGTAAACAGAAATGGACGGCTGAAATAAAGAAGCAGAATAAAATGGATAACAGAGAGAATGAAAACAACTGGAGGAGGGCATACTGTAGAAGGGCTACAGTGGATGGCATGAATAAACTAGGCGGGCGATATAGACTAGCGGTAGAAGTGAATAAGACAAAAGTGAACAGTAAACAGCGGCAGATGTGAATTAAATAGAAGCAACAGAAACAGCGGTAGAAGTAAAGCAGATGACGTCAGGCGGAAGATGTGGATGATGTCAGGCGGAAGATGTGGATGATGTCAGGCGGAAGATGTGGATGATGTCAGGCGGAAGATGTGGATGATGTCAGGCGGAAGATGTGGATGATGTCAGGCGGAAGATGTGGATGATGTCAGGCGGAAGATGTGGATGATGTCAGGCGGAAGATGTGGATGATGTCAGGCGGAAGATGTGGATGATGTCAGGCGGAAGATGTGGATGATGTCAGGCGGAAGATGTGGATGATGTCAGGCGGAAGATGTGGATGATGTCAGGCGGAAGATGTGGATGATGTCAGGCGGAAGATGTGGATGATGTCAGGCGGAAGATGTGGATGATGTCAGGCGGAAGATGTGGATGATGTCAGGCGGAAGATGTGGATGATGTCAGGCGGAAGATGTGGATGATGTCAGGCGGAAGATGTGGATGATGTCAGGCGGAAGATGTGGATGATGTCAGGCGGAAGATGTGGATGATGTCAGGCGGAAGATGTAAATAATGTCAGGCGGAAGATGTGGATGATGTCAGGCGGAAGATGTGGATGATGTCAGGCGGAAGATGTGGATGATGTCAGGCGGAAGATGTAAATAAACTGGGCGGAAATGAACTGTTCATCGATAGGAGTGAACTACAGGAGGAAATGGACTGTTCACCGGTAGAAGTGAACTACAGACAGAAATGAACTGTTCATCGATAGGAGTGAACTACAGACAGAAATGAACTGTTCATCGATAGGAGTGAACTACAGACAGAAATGAACTGTTCATCGATAGGAGTGAACTACAGACAGAAATGAACTGTTCATCGATAGGAGTGAACTACAGACAGAAATGAACTGTTCATCGATAGGAGTGAACTACAGACAGAAATGAACTGTTCACCGGTGGAAGTGAACTACAGACAGAAATGAACTGTTCATCGATAGGAGTGAACTACAGACAGAAATGAACTGTTCATCGATAGGAGTGAACTACAGACAGAAATGAACTGTTCATCGATAGGAGTGAACTACAGACAGAAATGAACTACAGGAAGAAGGGACTGTTCACCGGGAGAAGTGAACTACAGGTAGAAATGAACTGTTCACCGGTGGAAGTGAACTACAGACAGAAATGAACTGTTCATCGGTTGAAGTGATTTTAAAGGCAGCGGTGGATGTGATTTTTAAAGGGCAGCGGTAGAAATGATTTTTAAGGCAGCAGTAGATGTAATCGGAAGATGTAGTTTTAAAGGCAGAATTTGACAACTTTTGACAGGAAGACGTATAAACAGGGGACATAAAACAGAAGACATAAAAAGTTTCAGACCCTCAGAAACCCGATTCAAAACAAAGTTATGAAACATATTTGACAGAGATTCAAGAAACACAAACTGCATGGATAGCTCAAAATTTGAAACCATCCATGCACAACCTAGAAAGAAGAACTCAAGCAGTTCCAGAATATATCAAAACATATATACAACTGTTAATTACAGAAGTTTAAAAACTTAAACACCAAAACCTATACGTTATAAAAATCCCAACAGAATTCCCAACAGCGTTTTAAAACAAAAACACAGAACTCCAACAGAGTTTTCAAACAATTAACTTTACTTGAAAACTTCCCTCCCTCGGGTCAGAAACATGTCTGGCTGCCACAACCACCCCCGAAAGCTCGAGCCACTAGCCACCTATTCGTCGGATTGAGGCACAAAGCCCTCATCCACGGGATCCGTACCTACATCAGAGAGTTCAACTATGAGCCTAGAGCTCAGTAAGAACATATAAAAATGCAATGATGCACATGCCATGCATGAATTTTCAGAATACAGTGACAGTGCAAAACATTACTTTTTTATCGATCAGAAAGTGGGGCTTATAGGGGAACAGGCGTAACAGAAGTGCACTATAAGGCACTGAAAATTCAGAGCAGAACACCAGTCCCCGTCCCACACTTAACCGGTACATTACAGTTAGATTTTTATCCTTCTTAACTTCAAAACCGTGCACAGAAAACTTTTGCATGTCTTTCGAGAAAATCGTGTATGCACGAGCATTTACAGTGCTTGAACTTAAAATAGCAGACAACAAGAATAAAATAGCAGAACATAAGGAAAAAGCAGATAACTCAGGACGTAATTATAACTTTTCTACCCGAAACAACCCGACAGAAATGAAAACTTAGTACCTCCGTGATGTAGGGCCTTAAGGGCTAACCTACGGATATGAACTTACCTGTAGTCCGAAAAGCAGCAAGCTTTGCTCGTGAAACCACAGTGATGCACGAACCTATGACGCGCACGAAAAGGGAATTTAACAAAGCTGCAAATGCTAACTAATAACTTAGTAGAATATGCTTCAAACTCCATTCAAACCTTTAGAAAACACACCAACGTGTTTTCATGCAAAGACAGTGAGCTTGTCCAAATATCATAACCCTAAACTTCGACAAAACTCACATTTTAATATGTCCAAACTTGTTAACGAGGTTAGATGATTACCTTTGTTAAAGGAAACAAAGAAAACAGGAGAAACAAGTTTTGGAGATTTGTCTCAGTCGTCTGGAAGAGAGAACAGAGAAGAGGAGATGGAGAAAATGGAAGGTCTCCAGTAGAAGAGAATTGAAGAGAAGACAATAGCTAGGTTTTCTCAGTAAGTTATGGACATTTGGCAGCCATCCATTGGCTTCCTTCCACCTACCTTAATTCCTACCTAAACTGCCCCTCCATTAGTTCTAACTAAAGATTTGTTTTGGTTACTCCATAGTTTAGTTTTCCACTAAACATTCCAACAAATTTCACCAAAATATATATTATATTAATATAAGCCTAATCCCGATCGATAGTTCGAGGGATAATTTCTCGGCCAAAAATGCCGGGTGTTACAGTACTTTTAAAAAAAAATTCTTAAAAGTTTGTTGACGTGTCAAATAATTATTGGTACAATTAATATAATAAATTATAAAAAATAATTTATTATATTAATTATATTTTAATTGTACTAATTTTTAGGGTAAAGTGCAATTTGACCCCTACAACTAGGTGAAATAGGCAAATTATACCATAAACTCGAATAATGGGCAATTCGGCCCCTACAACTTGGGTAATATGCAATTTGGCCCCTACCGTCATTTTTTCCATTAAAAAACCATGTTTTTGTCACGTGATCACATTTTCTTCCAGACATGCCCCTGCATGGAAATCAGAACCGGACCGGACCAATTCGATTAATTTCTGAAAAACCCAGAGGGAAATCTGTCTTTCTCCTCTTCGAAAGACAGATTTCCCTCTCATTTCGCCAGACCCCTCCCTCGCTCGCTCGCTCTCTCGCTCTCTCTCTCTCTCTCTCTCCCGAGACCCCCTCGCTCGCCTTCGCCGCGCTCTCTCTCTCTCTTGCTCGCTCCTCTCGACTCTTGCTCGCCAGTCGCCAGGTTAACGGAACAAAAATGTTGTCACGCTTACTGACGACGGTAAGGTAAAAATTTCTCACACTTACTGTAATGGCCGAAGTTCTTTGTTTTTTTGGAGTATGAAATCTGAACCAATAGTTATTATTGAATAGTTAGGGTTTCTGAACTTCGTTGTTATTCTGAACGAATTTTCTGGTTAGTTTAGATGGAGCCTAGGTTGGATGCAACCGAACTATGTTAGACATGGTTAATTAGATGCTTCATACTTCAATTATAAATTTTGATTTTATGGTTCACGAGAACACATTCTGTAAACCTTATAATCATAATAATGAACATGAATCAAATTAAAGATTTTGACCTGTATCATGTTAAAAAAGCAGAAAAAAAGAGATTACATGTGTTTAGATGGAAGGCTATTTGTTTAAAAGTGTAAATGTGTATGAAGTTGTTTAGAATTTAAATACCAAAACTGGCTTAATCGAATTAAATTCATGTAACCTTGCAGGGAAGAAGATGGACACATTTTCAATTGACTTTCACTATGGAGGGAAGTTCGTCAAGACGAACAAGTTACAGTACGTGGGTGGGGATGTTGCACTAGTGACAAATATTGATGTGGATAAGATTTCATTTTTTGAGGTTGTCGACATGGTGGTAGATGTCAGAGCTGGAGTATGGAAGACTCTGTGTTACGCGGAGCCTCCATTAGGAATGGAAAACGGATTGCGAGCAGTGAAGTCCGATAA
This sequence comes from Begonia masoniana, assembly GCA_022432975.1. Lineage (NCBI taxonomy): Eukaryota > Viridiplantae > Streptophyta > Magnoliopsida > Cucurbitales > Begoniaceae > Begonia > Begonia masoniana. The sequence goes on along the minus strand of CM039510.1, from coordinate 40,238,552 downwards.
TGACGTACTTCAAATGGTTGGGGCGTTGGATCACAAACGTCACATTCATATGTACGTAGACCATGAAGGCATCTACCAGAAAGATGCTAGAAATGATGAGTCCTCTAATGCATCTGAGTTTGATGGTGGTCCTCAAGTTAGTGAAGGGGGTGATCCAACTCATGTAGATGATGCAGCTGGCGGGTCCACGGGGGATCAATCTCATATAGATGTTGCAGCTGTGGGTGAAGCATGGGATCCAATTCATATTCCGATTCTATCAGTTTCAGCCTCCTTACCTGATGACATTATTTCTATTGCTGAATCGGAGGATACGATGCATGAAGCGAACACTGCAGAATCGGTCAACAACTCTTTAGAAATATGTTTGAAAGACAAATTCAGCTCATTGGCTGAAATTAGGAAAAAAATCTCTGATTATTCTTTGGTTAACGGATATGACATCCGATTATCAAACATGAGAGAGCAAGAATAGAAGCGGTTTGTCAGAAAGGTTGTCCTTGGAGACTCTACGCATCAAAGGTGACAAATGAAGAGTCTTTCCAAGTGAAGAGGTTGAATGACGTTCATGACTGTGCTCGCACAATAGAGAGTCGACATGCAATAGCTAAGTGGGTGGCAGAACGTTATTTGCATCAATTTAGAAGCCAACCTCGGTGGGAAATATCATCGATCATTGACACAGTTAGACGAGACTTTAATGTCACCATCAGCCCTAGCCTAGCAATCAGGGCAAGGAGGAGGGCTGTAAATGTGGATTCAACCGTGCAATATAAACAGCTGGGGTCTTATGCGGAGGAAGTTCTGAGATCCAATCCTGGTAGCACATTCGTTATTAATGTTGACAGGGTTGATGGTCAAACAGAGCCCATGTTCAAGCGACTTTACATGTGTTTAGATGCATGTAAGAGAGGCCTGTTAGCCGGATGTCAACCGGTAATAAGTTTGGACGGGTGTCACTTGAAGGGGGCATGTCCTGGTCAACTTCTAACCGCTATCAGGGGTAGATGCAAATGACAGAATATATCCTGTTGTAGTGGCTGTTGTCGATGTTGAGTCGAAGAAGTCTTGGAAATGGTTTCTCAGGTTGTTGTTGACGGATATTGGATCAGCTCGTGGTGAAGGCTGGACATTCATCTCCGATCAACAAAAAGTAAGTATATGTGATCATTGTCAACATTTATATGCTTTCACCTACTATCATATGACATATATTTGATGCAGGGTTTGGAAGTAGTACTGCAAAAACATGTACCAGATGCAGAGGTTCGATTTTGCGTACGTCATATGTACGCAAACTTCAAGAAGAAGTTTCGCGGAAAACTCTACAAAGACATTATGTGGAATGCTTCGACTGCGACAACAAGTGAAATGTTTGTGAAAGAAATGACGAGGCTACGGGGCTTCGATGAAGCAGCATATAGATACCTTGCGGAGTATGATGCGAAGCACTGGTGTAGACATGCTTTCAGTCACAGTTCGAAGTGTGAGCTGACGTTGAACAACCTGAGCGAGTCATTCAATGCTTTCATCTTACCAACACGTGACAAGCCGATTGTGAGCATGATAGAAATGATCAGGACGACAATAATGGCAAGAATTTGTAAGAGGCATGAACAAATGGAGCGACAAAACAGACTACTATGTCCTCAGATACGAAAGAAATTGGCCAAGATTCGAGATGGAGCTAAAAATTGGTGTGCAACCGGAGGTGGAGGTGAAAGATTTCAAGTTAGTGATGCCCATCAACAATTTGTCGTTGACTTAGCCAACGCTACTTGCAGTTGTAACCGGTGGCAGCTCGCAGGAATACCATGTGTTCATGCTGTACCATGCATATCATTCATGAGAAGGGACATTGAATCGTACGTTGATCGTTGCTACCATCGGCAAACATATTTGACGATATATTCTCAGTTCATACATCCAATGAATGGCGTAGACATGTGGCCACCTTCAGCTATGGGTGAAATTTAGCCACCGATTGTGAAGAGACCACCTGGGAGGCCGAAAAAGAAGAGAACGAGGGATGTTGACGAACCTCAAGGTTAGAGTACATTGGGCAAGATGCGTAAGGTTATCAAGTGTAGTAAATGTCGGGGTCTGAACCATAATGCTAGAACATGCAAAGGAGTAACTCTTGATGCTACCATGGAAGCCAGTGCATCAACATCACGAGGAAGATCAACTTTGTTCGGGTTTTCTGCAGCTTGCATCGGAACCCAAGTTAATATTGTGTTTTCTCTTTTCCAATTTGTTACATCATACTTAATTATTGTTAACAATCAATTGTTTACATCATGCAGGAGTCTTCAGTGCAGCCAGGCATTCACAGACACTGACCTTGTAATGCTGATATGAACTTGATTAGCCTTTGTGAATCTGTACTTATTATGGACAAATGTATGGAAGTATTTTATGGATTTATGGATAAGGGTAAAATGTATGGAAATGGATATTATGGACAAATGTATGGAAATGGATATTATGGACAAATGTATGGAAATCTTTTGTGGGAATGAATGGAGATTTATGTTGATAGAAGTCTATTTTAAGCGTCGACACTTCATAATCAGCGTCAATTCCTGTCTCCATTTCTTCACAATTGTTGTCGACACTTTAATTCAAGTGTCGACAATTTCTATAACTTGTCGACACTTTATAAGCGTAAATTCCTCTGTCTCCATTTCTTTACAATTGTTGTCGACACTTTAATTCAAGTGTCGACACTTTATATGCCTAGTGTCGACAATTTCTATAACTTGTCGACACTTTATAAGCGTAAATTCTTCTGTCTCCATTTATTCATAATTTTTGTCGACACTTTAATTTAATTGTCGACACTTTAATTTAATTGTCGACACTTAGCTAGTCGACAACTATAAGCGTAAATTCTTCTGTCTCCATTTCTTCACAATTGTTGTCGACACTTTATAAGCGTAAATTCTTCTGTCTCCATTTCTTCACAATTGTTGTCGACACTTTAATTTAATTGTCGACACTTTAATTCAAGTGTCGACAATTTCTATAACTTGTCGACACTTTAATTTAATTGTCGACACTTTAATTTAATTGTCGACACTTTATAAGCGTAAATTCTTCTGTCTCCATTTCTTCACAATTGTTGTCGACACTTTAATTTAATTGTCGACACTTTAATTCAAGTGTCGACAATTTCTATAACTTGTCGACACTTTAATTTAATTGTCGACACTTTAATTCAAGTGTCGACAATTTCTATAACTTGTCGACACTTTAATTTAATTGTCGACACTTTAATTCAAGTGTCGACAATTTCTATAACTTGTCGACACTTTAATTCAAGTGTCGACAATTTCTATAACTTGTCGACACTTTAATTCAAGTGTCGACAATTTCTATGTCGACACTTTATAAGCATCAATTCCTGTCTCCATTTCTTCACAACTTTGCACTAAGGATTCTTCTTTGTATTCAACTATTAAACAGTCGATACATCTCATTTATTTACTCAATTTTTTCCAAAACAATAAGCCATAAGCCAATATCAACTGAAAAATTATAAGTCGTACCATAATGCATTCAACACAAAAAAGATAGTATTTCTTATTTCCAATATCAACTGAAAAATTATATAACAATATCCAACACCAAACTCATATACAACAAAATTAAGATACTAGCAAACTAAGCGAATCACAACAACAAAAATATCATTATGATGGAGCGTAACAGGGATCGTCGAAAGGCTCGACTGGTGGATCTACTGGAGGAATGGCTGGAGCACTGGTGAACCCGTGCCTTATATAATCTTGAAGAAAATCAAGATGGTCGTGAACCTCAACGATGTCATCACAGACATCCTTTATCTTCATTTCCAACTGATCAAAGCGATCAAAAACCACATTCTGAAATGAGTCAAAAGCACCGCCGATGCTAGCAACATTTTCCACCAATAACTTAAAATGTTCCTTAAAGTTAGAGAAGTTGCCTCGAGATGCAGTGGAGGGGGATTCCGTAGTGTGTTCAGGCTCGTCACCACCTTCATCAACTTCCATTTGGGATGGTCCAGCTTCAAGTGATCCAACTTGGTCTCCCTTAAAAATCCAATTACCTTCATCATTGAGCCCAAACCCCATCCGAGCTAGAGTGGATGTGGTGTATGTGTCAACTTTCTTCAGAGGTAATGGGATTTCGGAACTTGGAATTTGGACCCCATTCTCCTTAAAAATTTTCAATAAAAGAAGATTAAATGGTAGGGACTTTGCTGCGTTGTTGTAGACTTGAATCATCCGTTTCAAAATCACATATCCCACATTAAATGATTCTCGTCGAACAATTTTATATAAAACATAGAGATCCATACCACTTATGTAATCTCTACGTCCATCTCTTGGTAAGAGATTGTACGTGATCATATGGTGGAGGAGCCTAGCACGCACATTTAAGTCATTTGCCTTCGGTTTCGTTGGAAGGCATCGGCGAGGATCCTTAACAATCATCCTTAAAAAGGCAGTACCTTCACTGGTGCCCACAAATTCTGGATCCTTGTATGCCTCGTAATACCTTTCAGCCTCATTGTTAAATTCACAGTTTAAAATTGTGTTTATAGAAAATAAGGAAATTTCTATGTGTTTGCCATACACATAGCTAAGAATTTTAAATGGCCTTTGACAAATTTCAAGATTGGCATAGAACATTCTCACTGGTTTCTCATAATACGGGCCATCACAGTCAAACAATTCTATTAACCCCAAATTCCTCAAAGGCTGAACCAAATCTAAGCTACTTAAATCCTGAAATTCCACTTTTCTACTCATAATCAAGGGCTTGAATTGAATTTCGTCTTCATACCTTTTCATAGAGTTAGCATTCTTGAAGAAAGGAGATGGCCAAGTTATTGGTTTCGCAATTTCATTAGCTGGAGTAGGATTTTTTGACCTTCTCTTGCTGCGGGATGTAGATGTCATTTGAAGTTTAGTAGACACTGAAAAGAAGAGATGTTGATTCGAAGAAAAAAAAAACAGGCGAATATTTGGAGAGGAGCAGAAAATCGCTGAGGAAAATATGAGAAAGAGCGAGGTCTAGCGCGAGCGAGGCGGGGGTCTCGGGAGAGAGAGCGAGGTCGACAGAGCGCGGCGAACGCGAAGAGAGGAGAAAGACAGGATTTCAGAGGGCGGGGGTCTCGGGAGAGAGAGAGAGGAGAGTGAGCGAGCGAGCGAGGGAGGGGTCTGGCGAAATGAGAGGGAAATCTGTCTTTCGAAGAGGAGAAAGACAGATTTCCCTCTGGGTTTTTCAGAAATTAATCTAACCGGTCCGGTTCGGTTCTGATTCCATGCAGGGGCATGTCTGGAAGAAAATGTGATCACGTGCGAGAGAGTAGAGCGGAGCGAGCGAGAGGGAGGGGTCTGGCGAAATGAGAGGGAAATCTGTCTTTCGAAGAGGAGAAAGACAGATTTCCCTCTGGGTTTTTCAGAAATTAATCTAACCGGTCCGGTTCCGGTTCTGATTCCATGCAGGGCATGTCTGGAAGAAATGTGAAAAACGTGATTTTTTAACGGAAAAAATGACGGTAGGGGCCAAATTGCATATTACTCAAGTTGTAGGAGCCAAATTGCCCATTATTCGAGTTTATGGTATAATTTGCCCATTTCACCTAGTTGTAGGGGCCAAATTGCACTTTACTCTAATTTTTATTTAATATGTAACTCTAGCTCATAGTTAATTTTTTTTTTGGGTTAATTACCTGTCTCTCTTCTATGTAGATATATATTAAATAATTAATTTCTACCGAATAAAACAAGGGTAAAATCTAAAATCTAGATTGAACTTTAAGTGAAGTGCAAAAAATTGATCAAAAAAATTTTTCGTGCAAAAAATGGTTCAAAGTATAAAAAATGGACAAAAAATAGTTTTGCGACAAACCGTTGACCACCCGCGGAGAGTGTTATGAAGGATAACAATTTACCGCGTGCGGAGAACGGCAAATCGTTCTCACGAGGGAGCATTTCAGAGGGTGAAGACTCCAAGCGCACGTGTGGGGGGGGGGGGGGTCTTCACCCTCTGAAATGCCCCCTCGTGAGAACGGTTTGTCCCGTGTGGAGAACAGCAAACCGTTCTACTTCAGAAAACTCCCCATGGAGAATCTTCACCCTTAACAATGTGACATGGTGATCCCCTAAACTTCAAACGGTCATAACTTTTGCAAGGTGTATCCGTTTTGGACAGTTAAGATATCAAATCGAACCTCTTGCCAAGGCCCACACATTTCATGTTTTTTTGGGGCCCAAAATATATTGTTTAAGCCTTCAATTCGACATTTAAAGATTTTACAAACTATTTTTTGTATTATTTGATTTTATTACAATTTTCTTACCGTAGTTGATAATTTGTTTAATTAATGTATTTAATTAATTAAAGTAAGAAACGTGTTTAAATAATTAAAGTAATTAACGTGTTTTACTATTTTTACATCATGTTTTCCACATTGCGAGAAGATAAATTAATACTTTAAGCTTTTTGTAAAACCAAATCAATACTTTGAGCATTTTTTTTTTTGATTTAACTCTTTAAATAAACTGAAACAAATAAATAATTGTAATTTGAATAACTCATAAATAAGTATTCTCAAAATAAACTAAAATAAAAAATATTTATATAAAAAAAATAATTATAATTTGAAATATCTTCTAGATGTAATTTGTTATATTGGCCTAATCAAACAAAAAAGACATTGCAAATCTTAATGTTTGCAAGGCAGGTTTGAGTATTCCACTTTTTTTATAATCTAACGATTTTTAATTGTCTATCTAAAATCGTTAGATTATGTAAAGAGTAGACAACTCAAACAAGTTTTGCAAGCATTAATCTTTGCGATGTCTTTCTGGTCCGATGAAATCGATATAATAAATTATAGGTCGAAGATATTTCAAATTATAATTATTATTTTTTATATAAACATTTTTTATTTTAGTTTACTCTAATAAAATTGAAAAAATGGATCCAGAAGCGAGTATTTCCTCTGTAATTTGCAGGAGTGGTGTGCGCATACCAATTGATATCGACATCAAAGCTTGTTGGCTCGTCTAAATCAATCGCTCTAATTGAAATATCATTCATCGTAGGCGCAATACCTGAAAATTCTTGAAAGCAAGATAATATTTGATAAGCGATAGAGAGATTGAGAAGAGTGAAGTTAGAGGTTGTGTGAAAATGTGGGGTTGGGGGGGGGGGGGGGGGGGGCTTGACCTTTAAATAGGTCTGGAGAATGGCAAACCGTTCTCTTAGCATGGTTTGTCGTTCTTCTGCAGTTCAACCCGTGATCAGCAAATAATTGATCACGGGTCTGACGGAGAACGATTTTCCGCCTGAGAAGAACGACAAACCATTTTCCATCAAGGGGGCACTTGTGAAGGTGAGGAACCCCACCCCCCCCCACCCCCCCCAACGTGAGGGGCGTTGAAGAACACGGTAAACCGTGCTTTTGCGGGGCATCTCAGAGGGTGAAGACCCTCAGCGCACGTGCACGCGGGGGTCTTCACCCTCTGAAATGCCCCTCGTGCGGAGAACGGTTTGCCGTTCTCCACATGCGACAAACCGTTCTCACGGTGAGGTATTTTAAAGGGTGAAAACCCCTGCATGTACATGCTCCTCACGTGCGCTAAGAGATATTTATCCTCTGAAATACCCCTTTGTGAGAACGGTTTGCCGTTCTCTGTACGCGACAAACCAGTTATCTTTCAGAATACTCCCCGCGGGAGGTCAACAGTTTGCCGCAAAACTATTTTTTATATTTTGAGTCATTTTTTGCATGAAAAATTTATTTGATCTATTTTTTACTATTCACTTAGAATTCAATTCAGATTTTGGATTTTACCCGTAATATCTGTTGTGGGCCCCATAATAACTTCTTTTTATACAAGCGGATCCCCGACGGTAACTTCCTTTTTATCCTTCTTTTTGGGTCACCACCCACTTCGACGGCTCCGTCCGTGGCGTGACGTGATCTGAAACATGGTGACTTGAGCCTCCGATATAAATATTCCCCTTCACTCTGCGGCTCCCCGCCTGAATCATTTCACGGCTTCCACCATATCCTGACCTTTCCCTGGGCTCCTTTTCCTCACTCTTTCTACTGGCCATTTGGTGAGATAATTCGACGTTGATCATGTCATGATTTTTTTTTTCTATTTTTTACTCTTGAAATTACATGGTAGAATTTGTTTTTTGTTTTTATTTGGTCCCGTATTGGTTTTATCGTTCTTCTTGTGTTGCGATTTTAAAATTTCTCTGAGTAAAGGCTGGTTTGGTTGATGGGTGTTTTTCATCGTTTATTTTTAATGTGTCTGCATCCCCACTTTTTCCTTTTAATTATTGATTCAGAGTGCTTGGTTTGAACATGGGTGCATGCTTGAAGATTACTTTCATCTTTTTAAAAAAAAAAAAATCCAGTGTGAGGATTCTGATACTATGCTGTTTCATGGGATAAGTCAGAGGGGAATCTATTAATTGCACTATTTTAATTTGAACTTTGGCATGTTTTAATTGTGATTCGATTAGGTTTCTTACTCATCGTTTTGAACTTTTTGGTGTCTTTTTTGAATTGGAGTAGGAGAACAATATACTGTTTGATAACTATAATGATCTTTGCTTCTTCTTGTTTTTTCTTGTTCCGTTATGATTAATATTGGCTTACAGATGGTAGTTCCCCAAAATGTGAGCCTATTGCTAAAAGAAAATTCAACATTCATCAAACTGCTTAAAAGTACGTTTAATATTTCAGATAATAATTTACACCTTTAGTTGCTTTCAAATAGAAAAATTATGAGAAACAGTGTAGTGAAGTTTAGATTTATGATATTTTGGTATTTGCTTATTATTTAAATATGAAGGGGTGTGTGATGGGTGGTAGCTCCTCATACAAACTCCACTTCCTATAACATGAATGTTTACTAAATATATTCTACCACAAGTCTAACAAACTTGTCATAAAGCAATGCTATATGCAAATCACTATGATCACCAAAAATGCATCTCTCTTCCTGCCTCTTCTCACTCCCTCTACTGCATAACAAACTTGTCATATTAGTAAGATACTATTTCTCAAATTACCCCTCTAAATCACTTTTCAACAGTGTGGCAAGGTGCGATAGTAATACAAAGTTGTCCAATAGAATAGCTCAAGGGACAAAAAATGGAGTGGTTTATAATCAAACCATGTCAGTTCAAGATGCTTGTAGAGATATTGTCTTAAAACCTTACTACATCTAGTTCATTCTTATAGTTTGTAGTTAATAAATGTTTTCTTTGTATTCTCAGATCTGAAAATTCATCTTATTTATTTGAGTATATTGATTACCAGCAAGAAGAGTGTTTGAAGAAAGCTTTTAGATGGTGAGTATCACAATTCTAAGATGAGTTCAATATACAGTGGCTAAATTACTGAAAATGTTTAAATTTTTTTATTGTTAGAAAAAATGGAGACAAGGCCCTCTTTTTTCATTCAAAGAAATGGTGCAGAGCAAATTAATTGCAGTGGGCAATCTGTTATTTTTCCTTCCTTAATATCAGTTCAAGAGACATATCCCAAGTTTCCTAACTCTCAACATGTTCCGATGGAAAGAGAACTTGTTACAAAGCTGCTCAACCATGGCTGTCTTTTACCCTCAGACAGTGGGATAATTGATCACATGTTTTCACCATCCGTGGGATTTACAATGGACGGTCATGTTGTGTCACCTCAGGGAGAACATTCCAAAGTCTCTCCTTCTGCTTCACGGATATCGACAAATGGAGTACTACCACATTCTCATCTTGGAACACTTCCATCTACAGCATCAGGTCATCATGGCAAAGAAAACAACGTGGCCTGGTGTCCAGATGCATTTTCAAGTTTTCTAGATCTTCCTGTAAATACCCCTGTTATAGGAGATGTTCAGGTAGAGAGCAGCAAGGGTGTGGATTTGATGCAATCCGAGGAATTTAGCAAAGAAAGTGTGTGGCAAGACTGGGCGGATCAGCTAATAACTGATGATTCTATGACTTCTGACTGGAATGAGATCTTAGCTAATACTGACATTGCAGAGTTGGAACCAAAGGTTATGGTACCTTCGTTGTTTTGATTTCAATTTTCACATTTCCAGATGGAAATTGAGTATTGTACGGTAGTTTAAAATGTGGGGTATTTTTTTCTTCTTCAGATGGCATACCAGGTTTCTAAACCATCACCAAATTTCCAAGATTGCTCACGAGTTCTTTCTTCTTCAGGAGAAAGACAGATTGTTTTCCCTCCCAATTCCTTGGCAAATAGTGTCTCGACCAAGTCACGTATGCGTTGGACACAAGAACTTCACGAGGCATTTGTGGACGCTGTGAACCAACTTGGTGGTGGTGAAAGTGTGTAAAAATTCTTTCCTGGCCAACATCTTTTTCTCTTTTCATAGAATATGGTTCTTACTAATTTCTTATTTTTGCACTGGCAGGAGCGACTCCAAAGGGTGTTTTGAAGCTCATGAAAGTTGGAGGTCTGACAATTTATCATGTGAAAAGCCATTTACAGGTATATTTGTTCTCTCATATCTGATTTTTCGTTGAATTTTTTTCTTGTTTTAATTAGAAATGCTGTGTTTATTTGATTCAAAGTGTTATTTCCTAAATTGCAGAAATATAGAACAGCTAGGTACAGACCTGATTCCTCTGAAGGTAAACTGAAATTCTTACAAGCCCTTTAGCCTTTTGGGTTATAATGAGAGTAATAACTATGTTCCTTTCCACTTTCTTATATCAACTTCCTGTCAGGCACCCTCATTATCATAGTGAGTATATTTTAGTTCGTTTGGGGTATAACTAACACTGATATTTAGAATTAAATGCAGGTTTATGAATATTCCGAAATCACTGGACATTTTTTATCTGTTTTTGTATCAAATTCAATCAAACCATAGTTCTCCAACATAAGCGACACTATTTACTGCTTCCGGTTGTCTTGGAGAAATTATCGTAATCAACCGAATAATGCATCCACTAGGATGGATTAAGTTGTTGACTAGAAAACATATTTTTATCAGCTACCACTACTAGTAGTATGTTAATGATAAAATATTCAGACGGGCCTTGGTTATTGATCTCGAAAATTATGAAGTTGTAAATGGTGTTCGGTTTCTCCTTCTTGTTAAGTTTTGCATTCGGTCCTAACTGTTTTTTTCCCTAAATTTGGCTAGTCATGAATTCCTTAATCTGCTACTAATTCTGTTTTTCGTAATATTTTAATTTTTTCTTTTTACACAAATAAGAAACTGAAGATGTTAACTTCGTGTAGATAAAACTCTTTGCTAGCTATTCCTATTGATATTTAAAGCTGTTCACTTTGTCGTTAGTCCAACTGGATTGCCTTGTCTGAAAATATTGTGCATGCAATTAATATGCTGGTTTGTATATCTTTTGCAGGATGCTCTGACAGAAAATTGACCACCCTTGACGAAATGTCTTCGCTCGACTTGAAAACGTAAGTCACTTTATGAAATTATGTTTTAGGTCCTCAACAGGCTCTTTCGAGCCATGCATACAGTTGAATTAAGTTGATTCAATCTCGTGCTAGTCACTTCACTTTTGTACTTTTATGCAAAAAATAATTTCATTGGATTATAAAGACGTTGTTCAATGCATGCGGCCATGCCAAAATATTGTTTGAAGTTTAATTTCTTATTTGTGAATTTTGATTATACTGTTCTACAAGTTCTTTTTAGAAATATATTTATTTTAGGCTTATATGAAATATCCTCTTACTCTATGTTGGGGGTCAGGACGAATTTGTAAAGTAAGGTCCCTGATGTGTACAATCTTGTTAACACATTGAGTTTGAATAACAGGAGTATGAATATCACTGAAGCTCTGCGTCTACAAATGGAAGTTCAGAAGAGGCTTCACGAACAGCTTGAGGTATGATTTATTACCCGTTCTTCAAGTAAATTATTTGGTGGGTGGTTAAGTTCATTCATTGTTCTTCAATATTGTCTATGAAATTTCTTATCTTTCTTGTTCCTCTCTCTGGATTGCAAGGAAATAGTTGATGGATGATACATTATGTTGGCCTTTTCTTTGAAGAATTCTTATCCTCTTTTTATTTTTTATTCTGGGTTAATTTTTCTCCAATCCATACAATCAACAGTGTTTGCTGTAAAAGAATCCATTTAGTCTTATTAATATGGATGTCTCACTGTTGGGCAGATCCAAAGACATTTACAGCTGAGAATTGAAGAACAAGGAAGGTGTCTCCAAATGATGTTTGAGAAGTCTGGTCTTGACGCGCTCAAGCCACCGTCATTGTCAGACGATCCGGCAAACTGTAAAATAGCAGCTTCCAAAACCAATATTGAGGTGGAGGGTAATCAATCAAATTGTCAAACGACAAAGCGTCCGAGGACGGAGTCAAGCTCCCAAGACGACCTACAGTCTTCTTAATACAGAGTTATGCAGACAGAGACAAAGGTCTCCAATTCTCTGATCTCACACTGGTTTTTTTGAGCATTTTGTCTTTGTTTTGGGATGAATAACCTTGTCACCGAAAAGCAAAGATGAGGGAGATATATCTTGAGGGATTAGCTCTGGAGCTGCTGAGGAGTCTTTTTGTACTTTCTTCTCAGTTTTAATGCTATAATAAGTCTCTCTCTCTCACTCTCTCTCTAACCTCCCTCTATGTGCATGTATGTAATGTGTGTTTTTGAGAGAGATTGATAACAAAGTTTCGTCTTTTCTCTCACTTTAGGGAGAGAGAGAGAGAGAGAGAGAGAGTCATATATAGAAAGATAAGTGCATAGCAAAAAGAAAGCTTTGAGACAAAGCGAGTTAAAGGAGTAAGCAAAGGGAAAGCCAAGCCAGACCAAACCATCCCTCTCTCACCAATCTCTCTCTAACGTCTCTTAGACTCAAACCTACGACTTCCCAACTCACAGTTTGGTGGTAGACAACAATGCTATGCACCCAAACTCTTTGCTCTTTCTTTCTAATCCTTCTTTCTTTAATACCCTCCTTTCCATTTCACCTCCCTCCTTGTCTTCTTTCTTCTCCTCCCCCGTGCTCGCTCTTCCGGGGCCTCAACCGCCATGGCTGGCTTCATCACCGGCTCTCATCCACATAATGAGCTTCGCAGTCTGCATGGTTTTGACGAGGTTTCTTTGTTTTTTTTTTTTTGTTCTAATATCATTTCTATTATTCCTATTAATCGTGAAATCAATATTCAAACGTTTAAGTCATTTGCTATGAACTCTTAACCAGAATCGACTATCGACCCACCATTCTACCTCCAAAGTATGTCGAGTTTGTGGCGATGAGATTGGAGTGAGAGAAGATGGTAAGCTATTTGTCGCATGTCATGAGTGCGGATTCCCTGTTTGTCGGCCTTGTTACGAGTACGAAAGAAGTGAAGGCAATCAGACTTGCCCCCAATGTAACACGCGATATAAGCGCCACAAAGGTAGATTTACTCGTGGAGTATAGATTTAGTCACGACTATATATAATTCACTTTTTATGTGGCCAAAGAGATGCACTCTTGACCTGTGATTTTTTTGAAGGTTGTCCTAGAGTTGTTGGAGATGAAGAAAACTTCGATGCTGATGATTTTGATGACGAATTTCCTATCGATAACCATAACCACAATGACTCTAATCGCCGTGCTGTCAACGATTCTGTAAATCCATTTAGTTTTTAATAATCGCATATTTTTAGGCCAACACTTATGTCAATCTTCATTCTTAAATTTTAACAGTTCGAAGAACAAATTTGTTCAACTCGTAATTGCACCATAAATTATATGTTTATGCATAAATAATTATGATGTTTTGTTTAGGAAAACGAGGATTTAAAGCGACAGCAATGGCATCAGAATGGCCTCAATTCCTTCTCCATTGCCGGCAGCGGTATCGATTTCGTTCTACACCAGTTCTGCAGATTCATCTTAAGTTAGTTTACTTATATTTTAGTTCTTTTCTTTATATGTTTTTAGTCAATGGCAAGGACTTAGAAGGTGACAGAGAGTTCTACAGCCAATGCTGAATGGAAGGAGAGAGTAGAGAAGTGGAAAGTCAGGCAAGAGAAAAAAGGTTTGATGAGCAAAGATGGTGGAAATAATGATCAAGGAGAAGAAGATGACTATCTGTAAGACTCTAATTTCAACTTTCTATATTCTTAAATTGTTACAAAATTTGATCAGATCAGAACTGTTTGATCGATATTTGCAGTATGGCGGAAGCTCGACAGCCTCTCTGGCGAAAAGTTCCCATATCATCGAGCAAAATCAGCCCTTATCGTATAGTGATTGTACTACGGCTGATCATTCTCGCTTTCTTCTTACGATTTCGCATATTAACACCAGCTTATGATGCATATCCCTTGTGGCTTATCTCTGTTATATGTGAAATATGGTTTGCCTTCTCTTGGATACTCGATCAATTTCCGAAATGGTTCCCCATAAATCGGGAAACTTACTTGGATCGTTTGTCGATGAGGTTTGAACGTGAAGGCGAACCGAATAGCTTAACTCCGGTCGATTTTTTCGTCAGCACTGTCGACCCTCTCAAGGAGCCGCCGATTATAACAGCCAACACCGTCCTGTCGATACTGGCAGTTGATTATCCGGTCGATAAGGTCAGCTGCTATGTGTCCGATGACGGTGCTTCGATGTTGTTATTTGATACGCTATCGGAAACTGCTGAATTTGCAAGAAGATGGGTGCCATTTTGCAAAAAGTACAGTATTGAGCCAAGGACTCCTGAGTTTTACTTCTCTCAGAAGATTGATTACTTGAAAGATAAGGTGCTTCCAAGCTTTGTGAAGGAGCGCAGAGCTATGAAAGTAAGAAAAAAACATATTCTCTCTGTCACTTTTTTTGCAACACTCTAATGGAGTATTTATGTGTATAGAGGGAATATGAGGAGTTCAAAGTTAGAATCAATGCATTAGGTGGCAAAGGCTCAAAAGAAACCGGAGGAAGGATGGGTTATGCAGGATGGCACGCCCTGGCCGGGAAATAATACTCGGGATCATCCCGGCATGATTCAGGTCTCATAGCACCTTCGTGTTCTTTGTTTTTTTATTTGAGTTATAGTGTACATGTGAACTCGAAAAACTTATCACAATTATAGCAACAATGCTTATCTCCGCTGACTCATCTCTCTTAATTTGCCCGGCCATATTCCTCCTGCCATATATTTGTTGAACGTTCTTCCCTCCTTATTTCTCTCTCAACATAATGATACTCCCTAAAAGTTCTACTTGCTTGTGTACATACTTCTTGCTTTACAGGTGTATCTGGGAAGTGCCGGAGCGTTAGACGTGGAGGGCAAAGAACTCCCACGCCTCGTGTACGTTTCACGTGAAAAACGACCTGGATATCAACATCATAAGAAAGCTGGTGCTATGAATGCCCTTGTGAGAATCTGCTGAAATCTTTTTTCTGTGTCATTTGAACTGAGAATGACATGTTTGCTTGTAAATTATTGCTAGATTGACACTTTCTATTTGGTTCCTTCGAGGTTCGAGTCTCGGCCGTTCTTACAAACGCGCCTTTCATTTTGAATCTTGACTGTGATCACTACGTCAACAACAGTAGAGCAGTGAGGGAAGCCATGTGCTTTCTAATGGATCCTCAGCTTGGGAAGAAAGCTATGCTATGTTCAATTTCCTCAAAGATTCGATGGTATTGACCGTCACGATCGATATGCAAATCGAAACATCGTCTTCTTTGACGTAAGTCCATACCAACTTCTGATAAGTTTTCGCATTAAAGATTCTTTCATGACTAAGGGATTTGGAATTTCTAGATTAACATGAGAGGGCTTGATGGACTCCAAGGTCCGGTTTATGTCGGAACTGGATGTGTCTTCAACAGGCAAGCTTTGTATGGCTATGATCCCCCAGTGTCTGAAAAGCGGCCAAAGATGACATGTGATTGCTGGCCTTCATGGTGCTGCTGTTGTTGCGGAGGTTCGAGGAAGTCGAAATCAAAGAAAAAAGGAGAGAAAAATTTCCTTGGAGGACTGCTTACTAGGAAGAAGAAAATGGTGGGAAAAAACTACACAAGGAAAGGGCATGGACCCGAGTTTGATCTCGAGGAAATCGAAGAAGGGCTCGAAGGTTTTGATGAATTGGAAAAGTCATCGCTCATGTCGCAGAAAAACTTCGAGAAACGATTCGGGCAGTCGCCCGTTTTCATCACTTCGACACTCATGGAAGACGGTGGCCTTCCGGAAGGAACAAACAACACATCACTTGTCAAGGAGGCCATTCATGTCATAAGCTGTGGATATGAAGAGAAAACAGAATGGGGAAAAGAGGTGCTTACTATTATGCATAGCTATGAATATGACTCACAATAATTGCTAAAAAAGAAAAGCTTATTTCTCATGCAGATTGGCTGGATTTATGGTTCAGTTACAGAAGATATTTTAACTGGTTTCAAGATGCATTGTAGAGGATGGAAGTCGGTTTACTGCATGCCGAAAAGACCAGCGTTCAAAGGGTCGGCACCGATAAATCTCTCCGATCGACTTCACCAAGTTCTTCGATGGGCTCTTGGCTCTGTTGAAATTTTCCTTAGCCGACACTGCCCGCTATGGTATGGCTATGGCGGCAAATTGAAATGGCTGGAGAGGCTTGCTTATATTAACACCATCGTCTACCCTTTTACGTCTATTCCTTTACTTGCTTACTGCACTGTTCCGGCCATTTGTCTCCTCACCGGAAAATTCATCATCCCCACTGTAAGTGATTCTCGTACAGTAAGCTAAGAACAGGCTGTTTCTCTCAAGAGATCATAGCATGTTTCTTTTTTTACTATGCACGAGAAATTTTATTAATGTCCTTGGAATTTCTCTTGCAGCTGACAAACCTAGCTAGTGTATGGTTTATGGCTCTCTTCCTCTCCATCATAGCAACTGGGATTCTAGAGCTCCGATGGAGTGGTGTCAGTATCGAAGATTGGTGGCGAAACGAGCAATTCTGGGTTATTGGCGGTGTCTCCGCCCATCTTTTTGCTGTTTTCCAAGGTTTGCTCAAAGTTCTAGCCGGAGTCGATACCAATTTCACCGTCACGTCCAAAGCAGCCGATGATGCCGAGTTTGGCGAGCTTTACCTCTTCAAATGGACGACACTTCTCATCCCTCCGACCACTCTCATAATCCTGAACATGGTCGGAGTTGTGGCCGGACTTTCTGACGCCATTAACAACGGCTACGGCTCGTGGGGACCTCTGTTCGGAAAACTATTTTTCGCCTTCTGGGTCATCGTTCATCTCTATCCTTTCCTTAAAGGTTTAATGGGAAGACAAAACAGGACTCCCACCATTGTTGTTCTTTGGTCTGTTCTCCTCGCATCAATTTTTTCATTGGTTTGGGTCAGAATTGATCCTTTCTTGCCTAAACCCACTGGTCCTCTCCTCAAACAATGCGGAGTTGAGTGCTAATAAACACTTCTCTTGGATCCGTCTATTATCTGTTTGTTTGCTTTCAAAATCTTTGTATGTTTTTCGCAGTGTTTACTACTAGATTTTTCTTATCGACTTGTTCGAAACATATTATGAATGAGATTCATCGACATGTGTTCCTTGTTGTGTCTCTTCTTCTACAATTACCAAAATCTTACGCTCCAAGTATGATATTATCCGCTTTGGGTTAAATTTCGTATGAATTTATTCTTGGACTATACTCAAAATACGTTGTAATGTGTAAAAAGAAGAACTCAACTTATAAGTCTTCACCAATCTCCACTCTCGAGCGACATCCCACTAGTTTCACAGGACGTGTTACCACAATCATAATCAAAATCCACTTAAATTATTTTGTCTAATTTGTTTTCTCAAATTTTGGGTGTCGTAATATGCTTATGCACCTCGAGTTTCCCAGGATTTTTTACCGTTTCCTAAGAAGTTTGGATGAAGATCAATTGCTGAGAGCCTGAGACACCATTTCTAAGAAAACCACTAAACGACACTATAAATATCTTTTACATATCAAAATTACTCGTGCTAAAGGCACATGAATTGCACTATAAAATCATCAACTACAACATGCACAAAGTTGGAAATCCATATTTCTAAGTAGTGGGTTTACCGACCGTGTTGGTGTCGAATGGCTTGACTAGGCCCTACTTGAGTTCGAGTCGATGATAGTTCTTGTGCCACAAATCGCATCGTGGGTCGTGATTCTGGCACGGAATTGGCACATGCAAAGGCAAGGGTCATAAAGCGTGCTATTTCCTCACGTAATTGATCGTTCGGGGCAGGAAGCCGCTGATCTAGAAGATCCTTTTCCAGCACTTGTAGATCGGACTGTAATGACGCAATGGTCGATGATAAGTTAGAAAATAACAGCTCTCCCGGGTGCTTCCCCATCATGACCTCCAACGCCACCACTCCAAAACTATAAACATCGCATTTAACCGTGATCCTCATCGATTGGGCAAGTTCTAAAACCACAAAAAAAAAAAAAAATCAAATCAGCAGAAAACTAGAATTTAACCAAAGACCCTTAAGGCATATGTATAGCTGCGTGCACAATGATTTGATACAAATCAATGTTTTTAATCCTCATCAAACTATCTTATTTGTTTTCATTACGAGAAGATTAACTTAATTTGCAAATTATGAGTTCTAGCTATTTTTCGAGTTATTTGGATTTATCGACGTGATATTATAGCCCGCCCCCCGATGTGAAATTACAAAAGAATTCGGGGGGAATCTAAAATGCACTAGATTTGGGGGGCCACATAAAAATTCGAGGGGTCGTACGAATTCGGGGGGCCGCATAAAAAATTCGGGGGGCCACGCTAGTTCAAATTATTCTTCATTATTTTAAAATAATTTTAAAAAATATCAAATCATATACAATTCACTTAAAATTTTTGCCACATATTCATCACATAATGCGAAGATAATGTAAAAAGTTTCGTGATTTTTGTAAAATGTTTATGATTTAATATAATTTTTTTATAAAATAATGTCATTAAAATTACAATATATCACACATGTGTTATAAAATCACGAAACGTTTTACATTATCTTTCCATGATGTATTGAACATGTGGTAAAAATTTCAAACAAATTGAATATGATTTGGTATTTTTTAAAAAATTAAATTCTCATTTCTTCTTCAGACGTCAATTTGAGGCATTAAACGATAGATTTTGGGCCCGAAAAAAGTTGTCATTGGGCTGTACTCAATTTCAGTGTGTAGATCTCTGCGCGAGATTCGATTTAATATTTTTTCAGCCTCAATCGGATACCCGTTGCAAAATTTATGACTTTTTGAAGTTGAAAATGTCACTAATTTGCATAAAAATTCAATAATTTGCATAAAAGTGTTAAAAAATCACGAAAGTTTTTATATTACCTTTCCATAATGTAATGCAAATATGGTAAAAATTTCAATTTAATTGAATATGATTTGATATTTGTTTTATTAATTTATAAAAAAAAAGTGACATTAGTGACATTTTCAACTTTAAAAGGTCATTACTTTTGCTACGGGTATCCGATTGAAGCTGAAAAAATATCAAATCGAATCTCGCGCAGAGATCTACACTTGATAATTAGGTACAACCCCATGACAACTTTTTTCGGGCCCAAAATCTATTGTTTAAGGCCTCAAATTGACGTTTGAAAAAGAAATGAGGATTTAATTTTTTAAAAAATACCAAATCATATTCAATTTGTTTGAAATTTTTACCACATGTTCAATACATCATGGAAAGATAATGTAAAACGTGTAGTGATTTTATAACACTTGTGCGATATATTGTAATTTTAATGACATTATTTTATAAAAAAATTATATTAAATCATAAACATTTTACAAAAATCGCGGAACTTTTTACATTATCTTCACATGATGTGATGAATATGCGGTAAAACGTTTAGGTGAATTGAATATGATTTGATATTTTTTAAAATTATTTTAAAATAATGAAGAATAATTCAAACTGGCGCGGCCCCCTGAATTTTTTATGCGGCCCCCCGAATTCGTGCGGCCCCCCGAATTTTTATGTGGTCCTCCGAATCCAGTGCATTTTAGATTCGGGGGGCCGCGATTTTAAATCGGCCTCCCGAATTCCTTTGTAATTTCACATTCGGGGGGCTAGTGGGGGGATGTGGGCCATGTGGCCCTCTGACGGGGTTTATTTTGACAGTTTTTCAATAGTTCGAGATTTTGACTGGGACGACTTTTACTTTGAGGGTTTTTTTAACAAATACCCATAGTTCATGGTTCTTTTTTGGAATTTACCCTATTATTTTTGTAAGATTGCCGAGTAAAGTTTTACTTTTTGGCTTCAATAATCAAGTGGATTTTCATTACCTGGAGCCATATAGCCGTAGGATCCAGCAACTGTAGTCCAGTTACTCGTTTCTGGGTTTAACAGCCTCGCTATGCCAAAATCAGACAGCCAGGGCTCGAGCCCAGACTCAAGCAAGATGTTGTTTATCGACACGTCTCGGTGAACGATTGGTGGGGTGCAGTCATGGTGCAAGTAAGCAAGTGCATGAGCAACTCCTTGAATGATGTTAAGCCTTGAAGGCCAGTCTAATTCCACCTCCTCTTTCCTTCCATATAACACTTTTCCTAAGCCCCCCCTCGCTGCATATTCATAAACCAAGTACATAGAACCCTTTACAGAACAGAACCCGTATAGCTTAACGATGTTTCGGTGTCTGACTTCAGTCAGCACACGGATTTCGTTCTCGAAGCTCTCGCGATTGACGGCTTGAATGTTGGTAGAGTCTGAAATATTGAGTCTCTTAACAGCAACAATCTGCCCGGATGCCAATTTGGCTTTGTAAACACTTCCAAATCCTCCTTTTCCGATGCAGTACTTATCGTCGAAATTCTCGGTAGCCATCATTATGTCTCTAAACGTGAATCTTCCTTCTTTCTCCCATATCAGAGTTCCGGAGCTCAACTCCTTCGATCTTTTGGCTTCCTTGAGTTTGGATTTCCGCCAACAAAATAGTGCAGCCACAATCACGGTAAGCACAAAGAGGCAGCCGAGTGGGACGAGAACAGCAATGAGAATATTCCTTTGATGATCAGAGGAGTTCTTGCCGGCAGAGCCTGTATTGCAAAGAGGTAATCCAGATGCATTGCCGCACAAACCTGGATTCCCGAAGAAGGCCTCTGCAGGTCCTTCTTGGAAAGCTTTGTTCGTCGGGATTGGACCTGTTAAATTATTATACGAAAAATCTACAGAACTTAAGCTAATCATTAAGGAGAAGGACGATGGAATTTCTCCGGTGAGGTGATTATGAGACAAGTTGAGATTTTCCAACGACGGAAGCTTTCCAAGAGTAGTCGGGATTGTTCCCGATAGTGAATTGCTGCTAATATCCAAAAAGGACTGCAGACTGGTTAAGTTGCCAAGCTCGAACGGTATACTACCAGTTAAATTGTTGAAGCTGAGATTGAAGCTCAACAATTGTTCGCACTTACCGAGTTCTCTCGGAATCTTTCCTCTAAATTTGTTGTTTGACAAATCAAGACTGAGTAGCACAGATAAACCACCCAAACTTGGAGGGATTTCACCTTCCAAATTATTTCTGCTGAGGTTGAGTTTGAGCAAGAGGGTTAAGTTTCCTATCTCATCTGGAATATCTCCCTTCAGCTCATTCGAATCCAAGGCCAGAATTCCTAATTTCTTCAACTTCCCGAGCTCGGCCGGGATGTTCCCAGAAATTCTGTTTCTCCCCATCTGCAAATTAGTCAGGTTTTCACATTCACTCCACTCGGAAGAAATCTCGCCGAAAAACTGATTGTCGCTTAAATCAACGAAGGTGAGGTTCAGATGAATCCCAAACGCATTAGTAATGTTCCCATTGAATTGATTTTCACCAAGTCTAACTCTTATCAGTCCTTGACAATTTCTCAAGCAACTCGGCAGTGGCCCCGTGAAGTTGTTACCATTTGCGGTAAATTGTTCAAGAACCCGACCGTTGCACAAATTAGGTGGCAGTTGCCCAGAGAAGCTGTTGTTTGAAAAGCTGACAAATTTCAAAGAAAGACTGTTGTTTCCAAAATCACTTGGAATTGTGCCAGAAAAGTTATTTGTGTACAGCGAAATGAATGTCAGATTCTGGAGACTGGACAGCGAAAGCGGCAGCTCTCCGTAGAGTTTATTGTTGTTGAGATCAAGCAAAGTCAATGAAGATATGTTTCCGATTTCTGAAGGAATAATTCCCGTTAGATTGTTGGAGAATAGCTGCAATACCGAAAGGTTATTCAGGTTGCCGAGCGATGAAGGTAATGGACCCGAAAGTTGGTTTTCCGAAAGATCTAGGTTCGTCAAGTTCTTCAATCTTCCGATTTCTGTAGGAATTGAGCCAGAAAATCGATTTTTGTACAAAAAAAGAAAATTTAGTTTTGTCAGCAAGCCAATTTCTGGTGGAATGATACCGGTAAAACTATTGTTCTGAAGCTGCAAAGAAGTCAATTCCGTCCAGTTGGTGAAAAAATAAGGCGATATTTCACCAGTCAAAAAATTATCAGATAAACCGAGATTGACTAGCCTGCTAAGTCTGCTAAAGGCCGGAGGTATCTCCCCAGAAAGTGAATTCTTAGCAAGAGCCACATAGGAAAGGTTAGTGCAAAATCCAAGCTCCGAAGGAATGGAGAAATTCAATCTGTTGTCACTGAGATCTAAGTATTCAAGTTTCCTCAACTGGCCAATAGAAGACGGGATTTGGCCGGAGAAAGAATTAGTGATCATACGAAGATGTTTGAGCTCGGAAAGATTCAAAATATTATTCGAAATCGATCCACTGAACGAGTTAATCGACAGATTAAAGTATTCAAGTTTAATCAGATTGGTAAACAGAGATTCAGGGAGTGGACCCTCGAGCTGATTCATAGACAGATCCAGAAAAGTCAGGTTTGGACAATTAGTTATGAAACTCGGAAATTCAGAATCAAGACTATTATCTGAAAGGCTAAGGTAAGTTAGCGAAGGAAATCCTGGCAGTTTAGACCAATCAGTGGATTCTAAGTAATTGGAACCAAAATCCAAGTAAATTACGTTGTTGGCATCGAAAATTTGAGGAGGAATTTTCCCGTCGAGGTTGTTGCCGTTGAGGCTAAGAAATTGAAGCTCTTTGAGTAACCCAATCTCTGAGGGTATTTCGTTTTGGAAATCGTTCTCGCCCAAATCCAAGAATGTGAGTTTGGAGAGGTCGCCAATGGCGGACGGGATCGACCCGTTGAGGGTATTGCCGCTGAGGTCGAAGGAGACGAGAGAGGGAAATGCAGAGAAGTTGAAGAAAGTAAGAGTTCCGGAGAGATCGCCGTCGGAGAGGTCTATTTTGGAAACTAATCCAGAAGAAGGATCACAGGCAATACCGGTCCAGTTGCAGAGACGGTGGACGTTGGAGAGAGACCATGAAGAATTAAGCGGAGGAGGAGGAGGAGGATAAGAGAGGCTGTTTTTCCAGTTCAGAAGGGCAAGAGCTTGTGATTCCGGTGACAGCGCCGTCAAATTCAGAGGAATAAGGAGAGAAAGAGGAAGAAAACGAAAGGATTCATTCCAGTTGTTTTCATTTCTGGGTAGTTTCAGAGAATCTGCAATGAACTATTCTTTCATCTGGGTTTTCTCTCTTGTTGCAGAAAATGGCAGTAAAGCCATGGTGGAGAGTGCAGAGAAGGGAAGGAGAAGCCGCCATGAAAGTAGCGCATTGACAAAATTTCAAAAAGGGAAATTACGGCTCTGAACCTTAGAGGAAAATGACGCCATTTTTGTCATTTTCTGACACTTATATCAATTATTATAATTTTAGTGAATTATTTTTTAAAATATACGTAAAATAATTATAATAAATCATACAAATATTATAAAATTATGAAAAATTTTCGATTATTTTGACATATTATAATGAACATGTGATAAAATTTTCAATTAAATCCAATGTTGTTTAATATTTTTATAAAATTAATTTATAAAATAAGATTAATGGTGGTGTGCGAAGATAAGACGCACTCTTAGAGAGTGATGACCGTCCTCTCTCGCTAGATTTTACAAAAAGGACGCACCTTGGGACGTTGGTGACCGTTCTCTCTTGTTCTAATTTTAAGAGAGGACGGTCGACACCGTCCCAAAGGTGCGTCCGTTCCACTCTATTTTTAAGAGTCTGTCCGTTCTACGGCAAAATTTGAGAGAGGACGATCACGACCTTCCCAAGGTGCTGTTAGCTTAAATGCGTTTAAGTAACTATTTTTGATAATTATGTTTTTGATGATTATGATTAATATGAAACGAGTGAACTGTTGATTAAGTTTAATAAGAAATATATAAACTGATGAGCATGAGTAATATGAAATTTACGAACTGGATAATTGGTTTATTATGTTTATTGCATTTATCTGGAAATACTATTTGAAAAGGGTATTAAGTTTTCTGACGAATTTTTAGCTAAGTGTTAATAGTTAGTCAGAATCAATCGTCCACGGTATCACGTGAAAATCAGATGACTTTAGTCAGAATCAATCGTCCAAAGTATCACGTGAAAATCAGATGACTTTAGTCAGAATCAATCGTCCAAAGTATCACGTGAAAATCAGATGACTTTAGTCAGAATCAATCGTCCAAAGTATCACGTGAAAATCAGATGACTTTAGTCAGAATCAATCGTCCAAAGTATCACGTGAAAATCAGATGACTTTAGTCAGAATCAATCGTCCAAAGTATCACGTGAAAATCAGATGACTTTAGTCAGAATCAATCGTCCAAAGTATCACGTGAAAATCAGATGACTTTAGTCAGAATCAATCGTCCAAAGTATCACGTGAAAATCAGATGACTTTAGTCAGAATCAATCGTCCAAAGTATCACGTGAAAATCAGATGACTTTAGTCAGAATCAATCGTCCAAAGTATCACGTGAAAATCAGATGACTTTAGTCAGAATCAATCGTCCAAAGTATCACGTGAAAATCAGATGACTTTAGTCAAACGGACCATACGGAAACGGTGATTATTTTTTTATCAAAACAAACTGGACATTTACAAAACTATACACAAGGGAGAGAAGATATTCTCAGGTTTGAAAGCAAACAGGGTTTTCAATGAAGGATGCCAGAAGAAAACCGAAATGCAGGAATGTAGATGGAGAAACAATTAGGAATCAGAATCAAACAAAGTGACAGAAGGAAAGCAGGAGAGCAGGGATATTAAAGAGAATCTCTTAAACTGAAGAAGAAACATCTTGTGGAAGGCTACAGTGTATACAGAAACCATAGACATCGGGGATAAATAATAGAAGAGAAAAAGGTCTAAAAAAACAGAAAACAGATAAATACAGAACATGAATAAAACAGGAAGACGTAGGCGGAAGACTTAGTTTAAAACCAATAAAATACTGTTGGGCGGAAGATGTGAGCTGACGTCAGGCAGAAGATGCATTTGCAAAGACAGAAGTAAGGATGACGTCAGGCGGAAGGTTAAAGCTATCGGTGGATTCAGATATGACAAAAGATGAACAGTATTCAGCGG
This sequence comes from Begonia masoniana, assembly GCA_022432975.1. Taxonomy (NCBI): domain Eukaryota; kingdom Viridiplantae; phylum Streptophyta; class Magnoliopsida; order Cucurbitales; family Begoniaceae; genus Begonia; species Begonia masoniana. The sequence goes on along the minus strand of CM039510.1, from coordinate 40,213,057 downwards.
AAGAGGCTGAGTAAAATTGGGCGGAAGAGGTGGTGACGTCAGCTGGAAGATGGGTGACGTCAGGCGGAGGATACAGACAGCAGACGGAATTCGGATGAGGTGATGACGTCAGCCGGAAAATGGATGACGTCAACTGGAAGATACAGACAGCAGATGAGATCGGATGAGGTGATGACGTCAGCCGAAAAATGGATGACGTCAACCGGAAGATACAGACAGCAGATGAGATCGGATGAGGTGATGACGTCAGCCGGAAGATGGATGACGTCAACCAGAAGATACAGACAGCAGATGAGATCGGATGAGGTGATGACGTCAGCCGGAAGATGGATGACGTCAACCGGAAGATACAGACAGCAGATGAGATCGGATGAGGTGATGACGTCAGCCGGAAGATGGATGACGTCAACCGGAAGATACAGACAGCAGATGAGATCGGATGAGGTGATGACGTCAGCCGGAAGATGGATGACGTCAACCGGAAGATACAGACAGCAGATGAGATCGGATGAGGTGATGACGTCAGCCGGAAGATGGATGACGTCAACCGGAAGATACAGACAGCAGATGAGATCGGATGAGGTGATGACGTCAGCCGGAAGATGGATGACGTCAACCGGAAGATACAGACAGCAGATGAGATCGGATGAGGTGATGACGTCAGCCGGAAGATGGATGACGTCAACCGGAAGATACAGACAGCAGATGAGATCGGATGAGGTGATGACGTCAGCCGGAAGATGGATGACGTCAACCGGAAGATACAGACAGCAGATGAGATCGGATGAGGTGATGACGTCAGCCGGAAGATGGATGACGTCAACCGGAAGATACAGACAGCAGATGAGATCGGATGAGGTGATGACGTCAGCCGGAAGATGGATGACGTCAACCGGAAGATACAGACAGCAGATGAGATCGGATGAGGTGATGACGTCAGCCGGAAGATGGATGACGTCAACCGGAAGATACAGACAGCAGATGAGATCGGATGAGGTGATGACGTCAGCCGGAAGATGGATGACGTCAACCGGAAGATACAGACAGCAGATGAGATCGGATGAGGTGATGACGTCAGCCGGAAGATGGATGACGTCAACCGGAAGATACAGACAGCAGATGAGATCGGATGAGGTGATGACGTCAGCCGGAAGATGGATGACGTCAACCGGAAGATACAGACAGCAGATGAGATCGGATGAGGTGATGACGTCAGCCGGAAGATGGATGACGTCAACCGGAAGATACAGACAGCAGATGAGATCGGATGAGGTGATGACGTCAGCCGGAAGATGGATGACGTCAACCGGAAGATACAGACAGCAGATGAGATCGGATGAGGTGATGACGTCAGCCGGAAGATGGATGACGTCAACCGGAAGATACAGACAGCAGATGAGATCGGATGAGGTGATGACGTCAGCCGGAAGATGGATGACGTCAACCGGAAGATACAGACAGCAGATGAGATCGGATGAGGTGATGACGTCAGCCGGAAGATGGATGACGTCAACCGGAAGATACAGACAGCAGATGAGATCGGATGAGGTGATGACGTCAGCCGGAAGATGGATGACGTCAACCGGAAGATACAGACAGCAGATGAGATCGGATGAGGTGATGACGTCAGCCGGAAGATGGATGACGTCAACCGGAAGATACAGACAGCAGATGAGATCGGATGAGGTGATGACGTCAGCCGGAAGATGGATGACGTCAACCGGAAGATACAGACAGCAGATGAGATCGGATGAGGTGATGACGTCAGCCGGAAGATGGATGACGTCAACCGGAAGATACAGACAGCAGATGAGATCGGATGAGGTGATGACGTCAGCCGGAAGATGGATGACGTCAACCGGAAGATACAGACAGCAGATGAGATCGGATGAGGTGATGACGTCAGCCGGAAGATGGATGACGTCAACCGGAAGATACAGACAGCAGATGAGATCGGATGAGGTGATGACGTCAGCCGGAAGATGGATGACGTCAACCGGAAGATACAGACAGCAGATGAGATCGGATGAGGTGATGACGTCAGCCGGAAGATGGATGACGTCAACCGGAAGATACAGACAGCAGATGAGATCGGATGAGGTGATGACGTCAGCCGGAAGATGGATGACGTCAACCGGAAGATACAGACAGCAGATGAGATCGGAAGGAAGATACAGACATAAACTGTAAATAAACTGAGCGGAAGACGAAATTTTAAGGGCAGCGGTGGATGAAATCGGAAGATGTAGTTTTTAAGGAAAATTTACAACTTTTGACAGGAAGACATATAGACAGAGAGCTTACAACCGAAAGGCCATAGAAGTCCCAGATTTCTCGAACCACATCAGAGAAATGACAGAAACTCAAGGAATTTCATCTACACTAAAAGCTCTAAAACCAGAGATCATTCAGCATACGCTAACAGAAAAATATTCCAAAACCATTTCAGAATACTTCAAAAACATCATTCAACTGTCAAATACAGCAACAAACAAAAAGCATGAAAGTTATAAACCTTCAATGCCGGAAGATGGATGACGTCAACCGGAAGATACAGACAGCAGATGAGATCGGATGAGGTGATGACGTCAGCCGGAAGATGGATGACGTCAACCGGAAGATACAGACAGCAGATGAGATCGGATGAGGTGATGACGTCAGCCGGAAGATGGATGACGTCAACCGGAAGATACAGACAGCAGATGAGATCGGATGAGGTGATGACGTCAGCCGGAAGATGGATGACGTCAACCGGAAGATACAGACAGCAGATGAGATCGGATGAGGTGATGACGTCAGCCGGAAGATGGATGACGTCAACCGGAAGATACAGACAGCAGATGAGATCGGATGAGGTGATGACGTCAGCCGGAAGATGGATGACGTCAACCGGAAGATACAGACAGCAGATGAGATCGGATGAGGTGATGACGTCAGCCGGAAGATGGATGACGTCAACCGGAAGATACAGACAGCAGATGAGATCGGATGAGGTGATGACGTCAGCCGGAAGATGGATGACCACACCCCCACTGAGCTCGATTCCACCAGCCACCTATTCATCAGACTGAGGCACGAAGTTCCTCATTTTCGGGTTTAGTACCTACATCAGGGAGTCACCTATGAGTCTAAAACTCAGTAAGAAACATAATAAGATGCACTGTGATGCCAAAATGCCATGCATGCGGTTTTCAGGAATACAGTGACAGTACAGAACATTACATTTCAGTGGCAGAGGGGTATAAGTGGGGCTTATAAGGGAACTAACAAGTGCACGACAGGCACATTCAGACATTCAGTAGTTTTTCAGAATCCCAGGGAGGGATAAAACCAGAGGGTCCTTGGCAAGGACAATTTTTCAAAATCCCAGGGAGAGATAAAACTAGAGGGTCAGTCCCCGTCCCACACTTAACCAATACATTACATTCAGATTCTGTTTTATCTTTCTTAACTTCAAAACCGTATACAGAAAACATTGTTTTGCATGAACTTTCGGTAAAACGTGTATGCATGAACTTTCACAGTGCTTAACTTGAAACAGCAGTTAACAGAATAATACAACAGAATCTAGAGAGAAAACAGATAACTCAGAACTTAACTCTAACTTTCTCTACCCGAAACCTCCTGACAGAAGAAAAACCTAGAGTCTCCGTGATGTAGGGCCTTAATGGCCAACCTACAGATATGAACTTACCTGTTTGCTGTAGAGTTGATGTTCTTGATCGTCTCGGTTTTAGTAGTTTGTGAACCTAAAACATGCTTATACAGTTATTAACCCTAAACTTCTTAAAACCAATAAACAGTATAGTTAAACTTGTTAACTATCGACGGGAATTACCTTCACGGAAGAAAACAAAAGAATACAGGAGAAACAAAGTTTGTTTCAATTGCCAGGAAGAGAGAAAACAAGAAAGAAGAGAAGAAGCAGAGAAGTGAATTAAGGGTTTCACGTAGGAGGAAGAACTTAGCTTCTTCAACAAGTTGCCAGATGTCACTCAACCATTGACAATCTCCCACCAACCTTAATTTCTCTCTAATTTATCCTTCCATGCATTCTAAACCTAGTGTTTGGTTAGTTACACATTAGTTAGGTTCTCCCCACACTAAATGCTCCAATATTTTACAATGAAATTGTTATCGTATTTATGGCAATTTAAATCCATACAATAATTCAACAGATTATTACACGGCCAAAATGTCAGGTGTTACAGCAGTCGTCCACAGTTTAAAAGAGAAACGTTGTCGTCCAGTTAAAAGACAGACTTACTTGTCCACAGCTTCATAATCCAAAGACTTAGCACCAGATATTTGAAATACCGCGAAGCAACAATGATACTCGTTTAGTGTCTTAACTCCAGATCATTAATTGCTGCGAACGATAGCGACTCCAGATATCAACGGCTAGCTGTCGTCGTACGGATGTTTCTTCAACGGCTTTATTTTCGATCACAGACGAGAAGCTTTTCTAGATGAGATGCCGATTATAGACAGAGTATAAATAGAAGAACAAAACTTAGGAGAATAACTTTTTGCCAAAATCCTCTCTGAACCCTTTACACGCAAAAAGCTTGTAATACTCTGCAATTTCCTACACCTCTCTACTCTAAAACTTGAGATTCTGTTTTTGAGAGAGTGTAGTTTTTGTGCTCAACTATTCAAATCTGTAAAATTTTAAAGGCAGTGGATTGACGCCCTGTGAAGTTCAATCCAGAGTTGAAAGACTGTGATTGACGCCTGTGAAGATCAATCAAGTGTAAAGGCTGTGATTGACGCCCGTGAAGATCAGTCAAAGTGTAAAAGCAGTTGATTGGCGCCCGTGAAGTCCAATCAAGTTTTTCTCGGAGGAAGAGGAAAGAAACTTCAAGGGAGAAACCTTGAAGCGTGGACGTAGGCAGGTTTTGGCCGAACCACGTAAAAACTCTCGGTGTTGTTTTTCTCTCTTTCTCTCTGTTTATTTGAATCAGTAAGCAATTAATTGAAAAACTTTTATTACACTTAGTAAAAGAGATTAAGAAATTTCTAATTCACCTCCCTCTTAGACAATCACATTTAGGGGTGTGCAAACCGAACCGGAACCGATGAACGGAACCGGAACCGGAACCGGTAAAATAGGTTCGGTTCAGATCAGTTTTGACCATTTGAAAACGATTTTCGATTTCATTTATAGGAACCGCTTAATTAGGTTCGGTTTTCAGTTGGATCGGTCAAAACCGATACAAACCAAGCTGAACCGGACCTGGAACTTAAAAACCAAAAAACAAACTTATTAATTTAATTCTTGATTCAATGGTAGCCATGGAACAGAGAAGCAAGGAGCAATGGCGTCCATCGCGAAGTTCTGTGAGATTTATTTTTTTTTTGGGAAAAAAGAAAACAAAAGTGACGTGACAACAGTAAAGGAGTGATCAGAAAACAAGTTAGAGAGAAGGAGATGTTCTGAAGTTCTTCATCATTTTGCAGGGTAAGAAGCAAAGTGAGACATAGAGCAACAGCAGTTGCAGTCCCGTGAAGCTTGTGATATCCGTTATAAAATTAAGGAAAGGAAGGTTAGAAATTAAATGAGATTTATTCTCCCTTAATTGCTGGAGCGTTGGCACTCCAAGTCTCCAAAGAGGGGAAAAGTTTTCAATTTTAATTTTCAATAATCCTCGAATCAATGTTTACTAATAAATTAAACGAAAAATGTTAAGTATTTTTATTTTTTATTTTATTCTCGTTAACATATTCACCCAAGTAAACCAATTATATTTAACTATATATCTAATTATTTTTTATATACTCCAATTTAAATTTACATTATTTAAATATTTAAAAATAGATTGTAGAACCGAAACCAAACCGGAACTTTCGGTTCGGTTCGGTTCGATTTTGGTATGTTAAAAGATCGGTTTCGGTTCGTAAATTCAAAATCGATCGGTTCGGTTCGGTTCCTCCCCAAAACCGAACCGAAACTGGTTTTGCACACCCCTAATCACGTTTCTACAGGTGCGTCCGTTCTCTAAAACGAACAGACTCTATTTTTAATAATCTGTCTGTTCTACGACAAAATTCGAGAGAGGACGATCATATGACGTCCGCCAAGGTTCATTTTGTTAGGTTATTAATACTTTAAGATTTGAATCGTCAAATTTGATACTTTAAAGTTTGAATTGAAAAAAAACGTATACTTTGAGGTTCAAAGCGGTAATTTCCCTTTAAAAAACAACGCATGGGAAATGGTCCAATGGAGTTGGCGTTGACCAGTTTCCCCAATTAAAAACATTTTTTTAAAAGAAATTAACAAAAAGAAAAATCGTTAAATACAGAGAAAATAAAGTAATTCTACGCATAAATTCTACATTTATTCTCTTATTCTATTATCTAAACATACTCACTCAAACAATGATATGTACAATTAATGTAATAATTAATTATTTATAATTTATATATTAACTGTATTTTAATTATAAAAATCATTATTTGATATATCAGTAAATATGTATAGAGACTATAATAAAAGAGTAAACAGAACATTATTCAATTCTAATTATACGGTATAAGAAATGATACTATAAGATTAAAATTATAAAAGTTAAATAATGTATCATTTATCAAATGACATGTAAACAACACTTGCCGTGCAATATTAAAATATAAATTAGAATGCACAGTAATATTATAATGTTATTTTACTCTCTATTCTTACTTATTAACATTATAAATATTGATTACAAATATTTATTGATTTAATAATTTATTATATTAATTACGCTAATCAATATTTATCGCCTAAGAATTAAAAAGGTCTCCTATTATAGTATACAATATATTATTATAATAATAAAGTATAAGTTCACCTTGAATAGCCTAACCTAACCCATCTCTGCTTTGGAAACATTTTCACACAAGAAACTTTTACTATTCTTCTACTCAATATTTATCGTAGAATTGAGTTTACAAATCCTTAAATATTACATGGACCAAACTTTAAAAACCGAAGAAACAAATCGAACCAACCAAATTTAGGAATGTATTTATTACGATCGAATATAGATAATTTCATGACGAACAATAATATTATACACGCTAAAGAAAAAAGATAGGCCAATTTCAATCAAAGATTTGAATCATTTTAAGGTTTTCGTTTTCTGATTTCTAATGACAACTGATGATTTTAGCAAGGAAGAACCCGGAGATGAGATTTTCAGAGAAATTCATAGGCTAAATTCGTGAGAAAACATCATGAATTTCATAATGTTTTTGATCAAGCTCCAATGATCTTAGGACGTGCAGAGATAAGAAATGTGGCTTAAAAAAGCTGCACCTGCATATACATGGTTTCTCTAAGCTGCACCTCTGTTCAAAGCTCTCTCCAACCTTGTCTCAAATGGCGTAGAATGCCAATTCACTCTCCTGTCCTGTCCTGTTCAAACCCCAAAAAAAACAGACAGAAAAACTCGATCAATCAATTATATTTTTTCAGTTTTACTAAAAAGAAAAAAAAAAAAAAAACTCAAGATCTAATTTTGCACATACTTCCCTGTACTTGGTTGTTGTGTTGGGTATTACAAATTAAAACATTAGATAATTTATGATCAATTTTCAATTAGCAGCAGTTGAAGAATTAACAGTTCTTTCAAAGTACTGAGTAGGAATTAATTTTTCCTTAATGTAGTTTATATCTGTTCCACTATCAACGAGAGCAGGTATATTCGAAAGTGAAAAATTTTGATTAATTACCAAAGTAATTCAAATAAACCACTTCTGAAAAGTGATTTGTATTTTATGCTGTTAAAAAGAGATAAAGAAGATTCCCTTTATGAAAATAGATTCTTCAGGTGATAATGAAGACTCTCCGTTATGAACAGTTGAATCTTGAAAAGTAGAGAATTCTTTTTCTTTAGAAAAAGAAGATTCTTCTTCTTTAAAAGAAGATTCGTTATTAAGAAAAGTAAATTCCACTTTTCTTTTGAAATAGAATTGTGATAGCTTTCGATCTTATCTAACCGATCATTGGTTTTGATTTTATACTGGTTAAAGGAATTTCAAAGCTGAATTAATTCAAATTTTAATTCATTCATTTCCTGTCTAAAATCCTGGAAGGTTTCGGGTTTAGAAATATTAAAGTTTTCTAATCGATTAAATACTTCATTTATACTGTAATACTTTGGTGTTGTTATCGGTCTATCATATTCGGGTTCAAATTTTTCGGTTTTATGTTCTTCTACGGTTTTCTGAAGAATAATTTCAATAACTTTATTCCGAATATCGGAATTTGTTATTTGATCAATTACATCAATAATTTCATGTTGAGTTTTAGATAACACATTTAGAGGTAAAGTGTTACAACAATTATTAACACAAGCTTTTTCAGATGATGAAGAATAGTCGTCTTCATGACAACTTGAAGATTCGTCATCAGTTGAATTTAAAAGTATTTTAGACAGTTGAAGGCGAAGACCTTCATCAAGGTTCAGTTCGTTTAACTTTTTCTTAGTTAAACAATCACTGGCATAGTGGCCGATCTTGCCACATTTATAACAATTAATTTCGGATTTGGATTTTTTATAAATCTTTGTTTATTTTTTTTAGATTTATATTTTTAGATTTATCTTTTTTAAGAAATTAACAAAAAGAAAAATCGGTAAATACGGAGAAAATAAAATAATTCTACGCTTAATTCTACGTTTATTCTCTTATTCTATTATTTAAACATACTCACTCAAACAATGATATGTACAATTAATGTAATAAATTAATTATTTATAATTTATATATTAACTATATTTTAATTATAAAAATCATTATTTGATATATCAGTAAGTATGTATAGAGACTAAAATAAAAGAGTAAACGTAATATTATTCAATTATAATTATACGATATAAGAAACGATACTGTAAGACTAAAATTATAAAAGTTAAATATTGTATCACTTATCAAATGACATGTAAACAATACTTGTCGTGCAATATTAAAATATAAAATTAGAATGTACAGTAATATTATAATGTTATTTTTATGGAAAAAGTTTAATTTAGCTCCCAACGTATGGGTTCAGTGGTCATTTAAACCCTAACGTTTATTTTTGACCCAATCAAACTTTATCGTATAAAACGTTAACAATTAAAACCCTCTCGTTAAGCAAGCCGTTAAATTTGACACTTGCTCTACACGTGCGATGCAAAAATCTCAAAATACCCTCCTTCCTCCAGAAGTCCCTAAAGTAAAAGTTAAAATTGTTTGAAGTAAAAATCTCTAATTTTCGTTCTCTGCTCGCGTTCTCCTCCCTCTCCGGCATCACACAGCCTCTCGCTCGACTCACTCGCATCGTACAGCCTCTCGCTCTCTGATTGACTTTTGATTCGTGCTCGCTTCTACTGGTAGGTACTGCCTGTTTCTGATTCGCGCTCGCACAGCCTTTCGATCGACTTCTGATTTTTTGTTTCTTTGATTTCGAAGAAGGAAAATCTTCTTCATTTTACTGTCTTTTTCATATGCCAAACCAAGGGTTAATTTTTTCTTCCAGAATTGAGGAATTGTCGATAGTGAACTCTCTGTTTTGTTTTGTTTTTCTTCTAGAATTGAGGAATTGTTGATAGTGAAATCTCTGTTTTATTTTGTTTTTCTTCCAGAATTGAGGAATTGTTGATAGTGAACTCTCTGTTTTGTTTTATTTTTCTGCCAGAATTGAGGAATTGTTGATAGTGAACTCTCTGTTTTGTTTTGTTTTTCTTCTAGAATTGAGGAATTGTTGATAGTGAACTCTCTGTTTTGTTTTGTTTTTCTTCCAGAATTGAGGAATTGTTGATAGTGAACTCTCTGTTTTGTTTTGTTTTTCTTCTAGAATTGAGGAATTGTTGATAGTGAACTCTCTGTTTTGTTTTGTTTTTCTTCTAGAATTGAGGAATTGTTGATAGTGAACTCTCTGTTTTGTTTTGTTTTTCTTCTAGAATTGAGGAATTGTTGATAGTGAACTCTCTGTTTTGTTTTGTTTTTCTTCCAGAATTGAGGAATTGTTGATAGTGAACTCTCTGTTTTGTTTTATTTTTCTGCCAAAATTGAGGAATTGTTGATAGTGAACTCTCTGTTTTGTTTTGTTTTTCTTCCAGAATTGAGGAATTGTTGATAGTGAACTCTCTGTTTTGTTTTGTTTTTCTTCCAGAATTGAGGAATTGTTGATAGTGAACTCTCTGTTTTGTTTTGTTTTTCTTCTAGAATTGAGGAATTGTTGATAGTGAACTCTCTGTTTTGTTTTGTTTTTCTTCTAGAATTGAGGAATTGTTGATAGTGAACTCTCTGTTTTGTTTTGTTTTTCTTCTAGAATTGAGGAATTGTTGATAGTGAACTCTCTGTTTTGTTTTGTTTTTCTTCTAGAATTGAGGAATTGTTGATAGTGAACTCTCTGTTTTGTTTTGTTTTTCTTCCAGAATTGAGGAATTGTTGATAGTGAACTCTCTGTTTTGTTTTGTTTTTCTTCCAGAATTGAGGAATTGTTGATAGTGAACTCTCTGTTTTGTTTTGTTTTTCTTCTAGAATTGAGGAATTGTTGATAGTGAACTCTCTGTTTTGTTTTGTTTTTCTTCTAGAATTGAGGAATTGTTGATAGTGAACTCTCTGTTTTGTTTTGTTTTTCTTCCAGAATTGAGGAATTGTTGATAGTGAACTCTCTGTTTTGTTTTGTTTTTCTTCCAGAATTGAGGAATTGTTGATAGTGAACTCTCTGTTTTGTTTTGTTTTTCTTCCAGAATTGAGGAATTGTTGATAGTGAACTCTCTGTTTTGTTTTGTTTTTCTTCTAGAATTGAGGAATTGTTGATAGTGAACTCTCTGTTTTGTTTTGTTTTTCTTCTAGAATTGAGGAATTGTTGATAGTGAACTCTCTGTTTTGTTTTGTTTTTCTTCTAGAATTGAGGAATTGTTGATAGTGAACTCTCTGTTTTGTTTTGTTTTTCTTCCAGAATTGAGGAATTGTTGATAGTGAACTCTCTGTTTTGTTTTGTTTTTCTTCTAGAATTGAGGAATTGTTGATAGTGAACTCTCTGTTTTGTTTTGTTTTTCTTCTAGAATTGAGGAATTGTTGATAGTGAACTCTCTGTTTTGTTTTGTTTTTCTTCTAGAATTGAGGAATTGTTGATAGTGAACTCTCTGTTTTGTTTTGTTTTTCTTCCAGAATTGAGGAATTGTTGATAGTGAACTCTCTGTTTTGTTTTATTTTTCTGCCAAAATTGAGGAATTGTTGATAGTGAACTCTCTGTTTTGTTTTGTTTTTCTTCCAGAATTGAGGAATTGTTGATAGTGAACTCTCTGTTTTGTTTTGTTTTTCTTCCAGAATTGAGGAATTGTTGATAGTGAAATCTCTGTTTTGTTTTGTTTTTCTTCCAGAATTGAGGAATTGTTGCTAGTGAAACTCTCTGTTTTGTTTTATTTTTCTGCCAAATTGAGGAATTGTTGATAGTGCAACTCTCGTTTGTTTTGTTTTTCTTCTAGAATTGAGAAATTGTTGATATTGGTTCTTGTTGATATTGAACTCTCTGTTCGGTTTTGTTGACTTGTTATTTGTTTTCAATAATGCAGGTAAAAGATATGGATGAATTTAGTATAGAATTAAATTTTGGGAGGGAAAATTCATATATAGAAGAGGTTAATGTACAGCTGTGGAAAGCAGGAATGTGTTCCCAAGTGCGAGGGGGATCAAATGTCCATGTTGGTGATTATTGACATGCTAGCGGAGTTTGGAGTCACTGCATGGAAGACTTTTTCTTATGTGATTCATAAACTTAGTTTGCAGAAGGGATTGAGGTTTGAAAACTAACAAGGATGTGATGAAGATGGTTAGTAGACTCGATGAAAAGCGATACGGTAGGATTTATGTGGAGGATGAAGATAATTGTACAATATGTTATTTAAGTGATAGTGGGGATGAATTAATTGATGTTGATGGGGATGAACGTAGTGAGAATGGAGATTAGGTAAGTGCTGATGAGTTAGATGATGATGATGATGAGTTAGCTGCTGATTGGGATGAACATAGTGGGAATGCGGATGTGTTAAGTTTTGATGGGGATGAAGAGGGCGAGAATGTTGATTCAGTGGCGAGTGATAATAAAATTGCCATAGATTTTGTTTCGTAGCGTATGGATGGGGATGAATTAAACTCAGTAACAGAATCGGGTGATGATATGAGACAGAGCAATGTTCGAGCATTAAGCATCAATTCTCCCAATGAGCTTCAGTTAGGAAAGACTTTTAATTTGATACATGCCATTAAGGTCGCAGTAAAAAAGTTTGCAATGGAGAATGGATATGATATTAGGTTCAAGAAAAGTGAAAAATGCAAACTACAAGCAGTATGCACAATTGGATGTCCATGGAGACTATATGCATCAAAGTTGCAGGCCGAGGACACCTACAAGATTAAAACATTGAAAGCTTTGCACTCATGCACACGAACGATGGAGAGTCATCATGCATTATCTAAATGGGTAGCATCTGAGTACCTTCGTACGTTTTGAAGTCACCCACAGTGGAATATTGCGTCTATTATTGAAACAGTAAGAGAAGACTACAACGTGAATATCTCAAAGACCGTAGCATATAGGGCGAGGAGGAAAGCTCGAATAATGGTGGATGGAAGTTCAGATGAGCAATATAAAAAATTGTGGTCATATGCAGAAGAAATTAATAGGTCGAATCCAGGGAGCACATGCATCGTGAGTGTGGATCCAACATATAGCGAGGAGAATAAAATTTTCAAGAGACTGTATATGTGTTTGAATGCATGTAAGACAGGATTTATAACTTGTTGTCGACCCGTCATTAGTTTGGACGGTTGTCATTTAAAAGGACAATGCCACAGACAACTTTTGACTGCAATTGGAGTTATTGCTGGTGTTGAGGGTGAAACAAAAGAATCTTGGACGTGGTTTTTGAGGTTAGCGCTGAGGGATCTAAACAATTTCAATGGTCGCGGATTGACTTTTATTTCAGACCAGCAAAAAGTAAGTTTTCTTTTTCATGTACTTTTGTTTCCAAATGCATAGTTATATCACTTATCAATTTCTGAACTACTTGCAATGCAGGGTTTGGTTCCAACATTAGAGGATGTGGTACCCGAAGCTGAAATCTGGTATTGTGTACGACACTTGTATGCAAATTTTAAAAAAGATTTTCGGGGAAAAGTCTACAAAGAGGCAATGTGGAATGCATCATTGGCCACAACAGGAGCTGCCTTTAAGAAGGAGATGGACAAGTTGGCTGCTTTGAATAGAACGGCATACATGGCATTGCTAGAGATTCCTCTGAAGTTCTGAAGTTCGCAAGAAAGTTGAGAAATTAAAGAATGTTGCAAGACATTGGTTTCAAACGCCTGCCGGAGGGGAATGATTTGAGGTTACTAATCATTTCCAACAATTTGATGTCGACTTACAGAATCGGCGATGCAGCTGTTACATGTGGGAGCTGACTGGTATACCTTGTGTGCAAGCGATTCCTTGTCTTTCATTCATGAGAAGGAATATCGAGGACTACATTAACCCATACTACCATCGGGAGACATATATCCGGTTGTACTCTCATTTCATTAGACCACTTAACAGTGCTGATATGTGGCCTTCTAGAAGTACGCCCACCATACTGCCACCTTTAATGAAACGACAGCCTGGCATACCAAAGAAGAAGAGAACTAGAGACATCGATGAACCACAAAGCCAAACATCAGTTTCTAGAAAAAATATGATTATGACATGTGGAAAGCAAGTTAAAGTAAGAGAGAGAAAGAAATTGACACTGAAGTTTTTAACGTGGTTCGGCCAATCCTGCTTACTTCCACGCTTTAAGGCTTCCCCATGAAGATTCTTTTCTTCTCCTCACAAGAAATCTAGATCGAACTTCTCGGGTGTCGATCTACTGCCTTTACATTTCTAGATTGAACTTCACAAGCGGCAATCCACTGCCTTACAATTTTTACAAGATGAAGATATTGAGCACAAGGCTACACTCCCTCAAAAGCTAAATCTCAAGTTATGATATAGAGAGGTGTAAACAGAGATTATCGCGTAAGCTCGTAGGAGTTCAGAGTGACTGTTCAAAAGATTGGCAAAAAGTTCTTCTCCCGAGCTTCATTCTTCTTTATATACTCTTGTCTGTAATCCACTTCTCATTCAGAAGGCTCATTATTTCCGTACAAAAATATGACCATTGGAGAAATATAGCCGTTTGTAACGCCCTGAAAACCCACCCAGGTTCCCGGTGCGCACAGGGACTACTCTAGTCTAAACGACTCCGTCTTTAGTACTATCTCATCCACTTAAACTGATTTCCTTAATCCACTACATATTCCTAATCCCATTTGTTAGGCACCACGGTGTCCTCCCTAAAAATTTTGGCAAAGTGACGCCTGAAAATGGCGCCCCCAAAATGCTAAGTACTTGCATAACACCAATCCAAAATATCCCAATCTGTAACGCCCCGAGTTTTCTGAACCCGGTTTGTTACTCATAAACTCGAAAATTTCGGACCAAATTTAAAACTTCGTTCGAAAGTCAAATTTGAACGTTTACTAAAAACATGAAAACTTGCAGCGGAAAAATCTTTGAGCAAAGCAAAGTTAAGCAAAACTGTAAAATAGTGTTTTGGATAATCAATTAAAATATTAATGAAGTGATTCAGCCGGAAGAGATGGAGGCTTAGACGTGGAATGTTTAAAGTTTAAAAAAAGTCAGACACATCATCCGCTGAACAAAGTCAACGAGAAGAGCAGAAACAAACCGAAGACTTCCACCGTTGACGTCAGCCGGATGAATCAATTATCTAACCTCAACCGATCGCAAAACGACAAGTTTTGCTACTCGCATCTACCGATGACATCAGCCGGATGATTCATTCGCCCAGCCTCTGCCGACCACAAGACGACAAATCTTTTACCCTCGCCTTCCGGTAGAACAAGCTACATATACCGATAACTAAACAACAAAACTTCTACTACATCATCCGGTAGGTTTAACACACGACATCCACCGGTCACTAAATGACAAATTACATTCTACATCATCCGATGGATTTAACACTCGACATCCACCGGTCACTAAACGAAAAATTACATTCTACATCATCCGATGGATTTAACACTCGACATCCACCGGTCACTAAACGACAAATTACATTCTACATCATCTGATGGATTTAACACTCGACATCCACCGGTCACTAAACGACAAATTTTCTACTTATATCTTCCGATGGCTTCCACTGAAGACATCTTCCGATAGACAACAGAACAACAACTCAACATCTGCCGATAGACATCATCTACCGATAGAGAACAGAGCGACATTTCATCTACTCCTTGCTATACAAACACTACTCTAACTACAGAAAGGAATTTTACTTACTTCACTGAAACCATTCAGAAACAATTCAAATCATTGTATTACTCAAAATCTAGTAAAAACCAACATTAAAATCCAACAGAATACTATTATCAGAAAAAAATCTCAAAAACGTATTCAAAATATTGAAACCACTACTGTCATGAAAACTCAACACACTTGAATTGAAACATTGTCAACTAAACCTTCACACCAACTGACATCAGTTAAACCGCCCCATCAACTGCCAGATTGTTACATAGATGCACTCCTCCAACCATTCTAGTTCTCAGCAAACTCAGTAAACACACCTGCTGTCACTTCTTCACCTACATCACAAAACTCATCTATTAGCCTAATGCTAAGTAAGTAAAGCACTAATGAAATGAAATGCTGAAATATGAATTCCTAAACATGCAATTTCTACTTTCTCATCTCAGTTGTTCATGCATCGTTTCTGTTCAGATCCCCCTGTGAAATTGGGAGTTGGATCAACTCTCCCAAAGTATAAATATCCACTGACTCATTAAGGGGCGGATTAATTCCCTTAACAGTAAATCTGATTCACATAGCTGTTTCAGATCCCCCTGTTTGATGGAAAGCGGATCAAATTTCCCAAAGTCTAAATATCCACTGTCTCATTAAGGGGAGGATTATTTCCCTTAACAGTAAATCTGATTCACATAACTGTTTCATAATGTTCATTCCTTACCATGCCAACATACATTCAAATTCATTTTCGTATACTTTTAAAATATGATGCATAACATACAGACACATTCAAGTAAACATAATCCTAATGTTTTGTGATGTAGGCCCGAAGGCACAAGCAAACTTCACTTGCCTGGCTCCTGGAAATTGCCTGATTGCTAGCTACTTCAGAAATCTGCTCACCTAATTTCATAACAGAACATTAATCAAACCTTCACTAAACTTCACCAAGAATCAAACAAAAGTTCGAGGAATCCAGTTAGAAACTCTACTACCCGAGCATTCACATTTATCACTAAAACCCGAACCTACGCTCAATCTCAGCATCCTCAAAATCCTCACATTGTACCCCCTCAGGTATCTAACCGCTATATCATAAGAGAAATGAGGAAAAACTTACCTAGGTTGAAGGAGAATCGGGCGAGGAAAATCGCCTAGAGAGCTCGGCTGCTTGAGCTGAAAACTCAAAGAGAAAAAATATGAAATGGTGGCGGCTACAGTGCATTAAACCCAACCCTCTTTCCTTAAATACGTTATCCACTTTTGAAAATTGTAATTTACTCTAATGCCCTTGTCTAGTCATTCAATAACCCTACTTTAATTATTGCCTAATAAAGTGTATACCATTAATAATAAAAGAGAGCTGGTTCGATAGAACCGGGTGCTACACAATCCATCTAACCAACCTACGAAATCTCCAAAAAATCATCATAACAGAACGAAAATGCTATCGACCAACATGAAGAAAGTCCATAGTATAAGGTGACAAATCACCCAGAACTATGACTACATACAACTAATAATCAATGCCCCAAAACAAACAAAAGAAATCCTAATCCCTATCATCACTATGCCACGGCTCCATGGGTTGGGTCGCCCTAACACTACCATCAGCCGGGGCCCTGGTTGCACAACACCAACCACGCATCTACTCCTGAGTAGGCTCTCGATACTCACCCTCCTCCTGTACGGTACCTACACCACAGAACACACGGTAAGCTTAAAACTTAGTAAATAGAGTGCTAAAAGTAAATATGAAGTATGAAAATCAGTTATGCAGTCCTAACACATGTACGTCTCTACACACGTTGTCATCACCTCACCACATCGCATCTCAACGAGGTTTGGAATGTAACCGCATCGGGCAGTCAGTCCGTACACCGCACTGTTTACCGGCACGTCACCGTCGTCCCGGTTTCTCCAGGAACGGGGTCCATAAGTCACACCCAAAACCCCCTATCCCGACTCGAAATGTAACCGCCCGAGAAAGCTGGATGATACACCGCACTGCCATCAGCACGTCGCCACCGCTCCAGCTCGTCCCGAAAGCGGGGCCCACAGGTCACATTCCAGCCACTATTTCGACTCAAAGTGCAACCGCCCGGGGCAGTCGGCCAATACACCGCACTACCTCCGTGCTTAAAAACATGCTCAAAACATTTTGCGTAGCTTTTAAAATATGATGCATGCTGACCATAACCAACTAACTACGACTCCACATGCGCATCACACCACAAACATACCTACGACTCACAACATGCACAAGACTCACAACATACATACAACTATGGTGTAGGCCCTTCCGGGTGACTCTCAAGCATTTACAACCACACCACTACTTACCTGGCGTCCTAGCTCGTTCGGGTTTGGCACGTAACGCCACCTACGACTTCACCTTGCATAATTAAAAATTCTCGTTAGTACTTAGGCTTAAACTCGCAAATTCCACTTAAAACTAATATTTCTAACTTAACCCAACTAAACGGGTCACTAACTTGGTACGGTTAAAAACCGACCCGAAACTTTGAACGTGCATAACGTTTTCTACGCTTATTGGAACGACTTAATTTCAGCGGCCACGTACTCCCCTAACAACCTAGTTTAACATACTAGGAGAGAATTTAAAACGATTAATCGTAGCTAGGTCAAAACCCTAAAATTAAAATAAGTTTTTAAAGCTAAAATGTCCAAAATTTCCACTTTAACCCGATTCCACCAATTTCTTCACCAATCGACCACCCTAACATCTCACTAACATAATCTAACAAAAAAATTGAAGTTTCACACCAGAAACCCGAGGCTCAAAAACTGGTCCTCAGATTTTTAGCCAAATCCGAGCTTCATATTGCTCAGCGATCCTTGCCGGCAATAAGCTCGGCTATCTGACGCCAAGAGCAGCCAAAAACGGCCGGTGATCAGAGCTCAAGCCAGCTCGTCAGTCAAAATTTATCGGCGGTTTGATCGGCGATCGTCGTCCTTCTCTCCCTCCTTCTCTGGTCTGCTCTCTGCCCGCGGGGGAACAACTGAATGGCTTCAAGCCATTCAGTTGTTTTAAAGAAAATAGCAATATTTTCTTTAAAAAAAATAAAAAAAATAATAACAATTGTTGCTTACCCTTTTGACCCTTCGAAATCCCGTCAAAATTCCGTTCTCCGTTTGTCAATTTCCCCTAAATTGATTCTCATTCCACGCTCGGTTTAAACCCTCTCCATCGGCACTCCCGAGATCCGACAACTAACCGAATAATTGACACAAAATAAATAAATCAATTTACCCAGAAAACTCGGGTATTACACCGTTGGAATCTGCTTTAGTCAATATTTAATTCGGCTGTCTTTAATAGTCTAGTCGTTAAGACTCTGGACGTTCCCCCTTTGGACGAATGAGTTTGGACAAATTTATTTGGTCTGATGTTGGACTAATGCTCGTCGTACATTTTGGACGCTTGGTCGTTGGATGAATACTTTGGACGATTACGCGTCGGACGAGTACTTTGGACGATTACGCGTCGGACGAGTACTTTAAACGATTGCATCGGACTAATAACTTTAGACGAATGCGTCTGTCTTTACTTTGGACAATTGCATCAGACTAATAACTTTGGACGGATAAGCGTCTGTCTTTACTTTGGACGATTGCGTCGGACTAATAACTTTGGACGAATAAGCAGTTCTCCATTTGGACGAATGCAATGCATCTGTCTTTCCTTGTGAACGACTGACTTCAGACTAATAACACTTAACCAAAAACGTCAGAAACGTAATACCCTTTTCAAAGGGCATTTCCAGATAAATGCAATAAACACAACAATCCAATTTTCAGATAAATATATTTTATATAAATCACAATCATAAAAAACATAGTTAGACTTAAACACTATTTAAGTAAACAATCTCTCACTTTTTGATGATGACAAATATATGATCTAATTCAACATACTAATCTACATTTCAGCTGAAACTTACATACTCCCTCATACTCTATGCAGTATTCCTTATCAATAAGTCTTAAGTATGTATTCAGTAAATTCTTAATTATGCATTCAATAAATTCTATATCCTTCTCCCCCTTTTACATTATCAAAAATAAACACGTAAAGGAGGAATGTCATTCAGCTCAGCACTTTAGAGACGACAGAGATAAAACATTCACAGTTGGGCAACATGGTAAGTATTCACAATGTTAAAATAGCATTCACAATGTGAAAAAAATATAAGTCACAGTGGAAAAAAATAGCTTTCACAATAATAAGACTCTAAATCAAACAGCCCCATTAACCCCATCGTAAGTAATGAAAGAGGTTTCTGGACAGAGACGGAGTTTGGAGAGGTTTTTGATCGGTGCCAAAGATCAGAGAATTCTTGGAGAAGAAAGTAGGAATCACTGAACAAACGAGAGAAATCGAGAGGTTTTTGAAGGGTTTCTGTAACATTTCAAAATATTTTATCGTCCATTTAGACAACATCCATTGTGAACGTCTATTGTGACAACGTCCATTATGACAACGTCCATTGTCAACGTCCATTGTGACAACATCGATTGTCAGCGTCCATTGCTTTATTGACCACACTGCTTATTGGCCAATATTCTCCAACAGAAAAAAATGACCCTTAATTTTTCTCATTCCTAATGAGACATAACCTTATTATAATATTATTGAAGGTCTTCTTATCTAATGGCTTTGTAAAGATATCTGTCAATTGATCAGCAGAGTTAACAAATTCTAAGGTGATATCACCTTTCTGAACATGATCTCTAAGGAAATGATATCTAATATCAATATGCTTAGTCCTAGAGTGTTGAATAAAATTCTTAGAAATATTAATTGCACTAGTGTTGTCACATCTAATTGGAATCCTATCATAGAATAGATTGTAATCTTCAAAGGTTTGCTTCATCCAAAACATTTGTGCACAACAACTGCCAGCAGCAATATATTCACTTTCGGCCGTTGAAAGTGCAACAAAATTTTGCTTCTTGGAGTATCAGGAAACAAGAGACTCACCAAGGAATTGACATGTTTCACTTGTGCTTTTCCTATCGACTAGACTCCCAGCATAATCCGAGTCAGAATATCCTATGAGATCAAAAGATGTACCCTTCGGGTACCATAAACCTAAATCATATGTCCCACTTAGATATTTGAAAATTCTTTTAATAGCAATTAAGTGAGATTCCTTAGGGGAAGCTTGAAACTTAGCACACAAGCACACAAGCACACACTAAATATGATATCTGGCCTGCTAGCCATTAGGTATAATAGAGAACCAATCATATCTCTATACTTCTTAATATCCACACTTATCTCATTTTCATCTTTGTCCAGTTTAGTAGTGGTGCTAATTGGGGTTCTAGATGGCTTTAAAAAATTCAATCTGAATTTCTTTAAGAGTTCTTTAATGTATTTTTTTGGATAAAAGAAAATGCCATATGGAGATTGACTTTTAAATCCTAAGAAGAATTTTAGCTCTCCCATCATACTCATTTCAAACTCACTTTGCATAAGAGTGGCAAACTCATCACAAAGTGATACATTTGTAAAATCGAATATGATATCATCAACATAGATTTGAACTATAAGAATGTCTTTGTTCTTTTGCATGGTAAAAAAAGGTTGAATCGGTATTACCTTTTTTGAACTTCCTTTCCTCAAGGAAATTCTTCAACCTATCATACCAAACTCTAGGAGTTTGCTTAAGTTCATATAAAGCTTTCCTAAGCTTGTACACATGATCAGATCTATGAAAATCTTCGAAATCTTGAGATTGTTCCACATAGACTTCTTCTCGAATATATCCATTAAGAAAAAGCACTTTTTACATCTATTTGAAAAAATGTGAAATCTTTGTGACAAGCAAATGCTGAGAGTATCCTAATTGACTCTAAACGAGCTACTAGAGCAAAGGTTTCCTCAAAGTCAATTCTTTCTTCTTGATTATATCCCTTAGCAACTAACCTAGCTTTGTTCCTGACCACAATCACATTTTCATCTATCTTATTCTTAAATACCTATTTGGTTCTAATAATGGGATGATTATCGGATTTTGGAACAAGTTCCCAAACGTTGTTCCTTTCGAATTGGTTTAATTCATCTTGCATAGCAACTATCTAATTTTCATCCAATTCGACTTCTTTAAACTACTTAGGCTCTATTTGTGAAATGAATGATACATTTGCACATAGATTTCTAAGAGAGACTCTAGTTTTGACTCCTAACGAAGGATCACCTAGAACTTCATCTAATGGATGATTTTTGATAAATTTCTAATCTCTAGACAGAGCATCATTTTCATCCTTGGCAGTGACAATTTTTAGGGATTTTGAAGAAGGATCTAGGTAATTTTCTCCTTAAATAGTTTCACAGGGTTTGTCTATGGAGATAGAATCTAATTGCTTTTCTAATATATCATCCTCATCCACATTGATTGTGGGCTGAGAGTTCTCATCAAAATTGACATGCATGGATTCTTCTACAACTAGTGTTCTTTTGTTGAACATCCTATAAGCTTTACTGGTTATTGAATATCCAAGGAATATTCCAAGATCCGTCTTGGAATCGAATTTTCCTAAATTATCCTTGATGTTAAGAATAAAACATTTACAACCAAAGGCTATAAGATACTTAACACTAGGAGACTTGCCGTTCCATAGCTCATAGGGGGTTTTCTCTAGAATTGGTCTTATGGACACCCGATTTAGAACATAGCAAGCTGTGGAAACAGCTTCTGCTCATAAATATTTTGGAAGAGAGTTTTCATTGAGTATGGTCCGAGTAAGCTCTTGAAGAGACTTATTCTTCCTCTCAACAACATCATTCTATTGAAGGGTTCTAGAGGATGAGAAATTGTGCTCAATTCCATATTTGAGACACAAGAATTCAAATTTTTTATTCTCAAATTCTCCACCATGATCACTACGAATAGCAACAATGATGAACTCATTTTCATTTTGAACTCTCTTCCTAAAGCTAGAGAAGGTATCAAAGGTTTCATCATTTGACTTTAGGAATAATACCCAAGTGAATCTAGAGAAATCATCTACAATGACAAAGGCATAATGTTTGCCTCCTAGACTAACAATATTTGAAGGACCGAAAAGGTCCATGTGAAGCAGTTGTAGAGGTTTGGACGATGTGACAGAATTCTTTGAGGAAAATGAGCTTTTGGTTTACTTGCCCATTTGGCAAGCTTCATAAACTTTATCCTTCTCAAAGGATATTTTTGGAATCCCTCTAACTAAATTATTCTTAGTAATCTTAGCTAAAATATCCATACCTACGTGTCCTAGTCTTCTATGCCAAGCCAACTATCAACAAGTAAGTTTACGGCAAAACATTTTTCATCAACACAATCAATGTGGTCTAAGTCAATTATATAAACATTTTCTTTCCTATAGCCAATGAATAAAACTTTACCGCTTGAGCTATCTTTAATGGTACATGATTTAGATTTGAATGCTACTTTATACCTTTATCACATAATTGACTAACACTTAATAAATTATGCTTTAACCCTTCTACTAATAAAACATTTTTAATGATGGGGTTAGAAGGATTACCTATATTGCCGATGCCAACAATTTTGCCCTTTTGATTTCCACCGAATGTGACATTCCCTTTTTTCTTCTTGACAACGGCAAAGTTTGAGGAGTCTCCCATCATGTGTCTTGAGCACCTGCTATCTAGGTACCACTAGTTCTTCATGGAAGAATCCACAACCTACAAAACAAAAGATCAAGTTGTCTTCTTTGGTACTCAAACCTTTTGGGTCTTAGTGTTAGGTTTGGTTCTCTTAGGAACTCATTGTAATCCCCTGCCTGGTTTAATCTTTCCTAATTTTAGTGGACATTCATAGGATTTATGTCCTACTTCATTACAAGCAATAAGCATGACAAGTGGACGATCTAACAAAGAAATTTTTATAGACTTTTTTTTTATTAGATCTTTCATAACCTAATCTCGCTTTGTCAAATGTCACTCTTTGACTACCTAATATCATGTTCAGGTTCTTGCTCCCATTTATAAATTTAAAGATTAATTCATTCAACCTATCATTTTTAGTCTTGAGTTCACCTTTTTCCTTTTCATGTAAATTACTTTCATTAGCATGCTTCTCGATTAAGTTTGCATCTTCCTTCTTTAACAAGTTGTATTTAGTCTTAAGCATGCTGTATTGTTTAACTAAATCATTAAATGCATCAATTAAATCATCATCATCATTATCACTATCATTAGAAATATCACTAACCTCATTTTCGTGTGCCATGAAACAAAGGTTGGCGACTTCCTCATCTTCTGAAGAAGTGTCGCTCTCACTGTCATCCCAAGTGACCTTCATGGCTCTTTTCTTGAATTTCTTGGGATTCTTCTTTGCTTGTGGACACTCGGCCTTGATGTGACCAGGCTTCCCACACTCAAAGCATGTGATTTCTTTCTCCTTTTGAGGTTTTTCTCCCTTTGAGAATTTTCTCCCATGCATCTTTTTCCGTTGGAGGAATTTGCTGAACCTCCTTTGATGAGAGCTATATCCTCATCATCATCTTCTTCCTCGGATTCTTCATGTTTGCTTGAGGAAACTTTGAGTGCAATGTCCTTTCTTTTGGACACCTTCTTTTCTTTGAGATCCCCCTTTTCATTGGCTTTCATTGTTATCTCATGCGTCATGAGAGAGCCAATGAGCTCTTCAAGCTTGAGGACTTTTAGATCTCTTGTTTCTTGGATGGCTGTCAATTTTGGTTGCCATTCCCTTGGTAGACATCTCAGAATTTTCCTGACAAGTTCTTCATTTGGATACACTCTACCAAGCACTTTTAAACCATTAGTGATGTTAGTAAAACGAGTAAACATAGAACTAATTGATTTATCCTTTACCATGGTAAATAGTTCATACTCATGTACTAACATACTCATTTTACTTTCTTTTACTTGGTTTGTTCCCTCGTGTGTAATTTCAAGTAAATGCCATATTTCTTGTGCACTCTTACAGCCTTGTACCCTATTGAATTTATCTCTATTTAAAGCACAATACATGGTGTTTATAGCTTTGGCATTTAAACTTAGATTACGTTTATCAGAATCATTTAATTCGTTTGCTAGCTTTGGTATACTTACACCATTTTCAGTTTTCATAGCTCTAAAAAGACCATTTTCTATAATATTCCATACATCATAATCCATAGCCTGAATAAAAATTCTCATCATAGACTTCCAATATACATAATCATTCTCATCAAAAAATGGAGGTCTAGAGATAGATTGTCCTTCTACATGTGCAGTATTTGTGTTGAATGCCATTTCTAAATATATAGACAATATTACACCCGCTCTGATACCAATTGAAGGATCGTGATTGTCTAAAAGGGGGGTGAATTAGAAATTTATTAACCTAATAGTTTTTAACAATACAAATTAGGTTTATTTTATCTTCTCTCTTTGTATGCAATTACTAAAATTATAACAGACAAGCAAGCAAGTTAAAGTAAGAGAGAGAAAGAAATTGACACCGAAGTTTTTAACATGGTTCGATCAATCCTGCCTACTTTCACGCTTCAAGGCTCCCACTTGAAGATTATTTCCTTCTCCTCACGAGAAATCTAGATCAAATTTCTCGGGCGTTGATCTACTGCCTTTACACTTTTAGATTGAATCTCACGGGCGTCAATCCACTGCCTTACAGTTTTTACAAGATGAAGATATTGAGCACAAAGCTACACTCTCTCAAAAGCTAAATCTCAAGTCATGATCTAGAGAGGTGTAAACAAAGATTATCGCGTAAGCTCGTAGGAGTTCAGAGTGACTGTTCAAAAGATTAGCAAAAAGTTCTTCTCCCGAGCTTCCTTATTCTTTAGATACTCTTGTTTGTAACTCATTCAGAAGGCTCCTTGTTTCTGTACAAAAATATGACCGTTGGAGCAATATAGCCATTGGAGTCTGCTTTGGTCAACATTTAATTCGGCGGTCTTTAATAGTCTGGTCGTTAAGACTCTGAACGTTCCCCCTTTGAACGAATGAGTTTGGATGAATTTATTTGGTCTGATGTTGGACGAATGCTCGTCGGACTACTGCTTCGCATCAATTCGTTGTTCTGTCTTTGAACACTGTGGTTGTACATTTTGGACACTTGCTCGTTAGACGAATACTTTGGACGATTACGCGTCGGACAAGTACTTTGGACGATTACGCGTCGGATGAGTACTTTGGACAATTACGTCGGACTAATAACTTTGGACGAATGCGTTTGTCTTTACTTTGGATGATTGCGTCAGACTAATAACTTTGGACGGATAAGCGTCTGTCTTTACTTTTAACGATTGCGTCAGACTAATAACTTTGTACGAATAAGCAGTTCTCCGTTTGGACGAATGCAATGCATCTGTCTTTCCATGTGGACGACTGATTACGGACTAATAACACTTAACCAAAAACGTCAGAAACGTAATACCTTTTTTAAAGGGCATTTGCAGATAAATGCAATAAACACAGTAATCAAATTTCCAGATAAATATATTTCATATAAATCACAATCATCAAAAACATAGTTAGACTTAAACACTATTTAAGTCAATAATATTGTTATGACATGTGGGAAATGTGGTGGGCCTAATCATACTTCAAGAACTTGCAAATGAGTCCAAAATGCAACCCGAGTAAGTAAAGATTACTATGAATAATGTAAGTGTGTTCGAACTAAAGTAAAGTAAATAATTCACACAATTTCATTGTATTTACCTCATATTTTTGACATACAAGAAACCTTCGTCCTGGATTGTCTCGTGTCCATGATGTGCGTGATGACTCTTATTTTAGAGTCATTTTATGCTAACTTTATATAAGAAAACTTATATGAATTGAGTGATTGCAATGATAAATTGGTATGAGTTATTACAATTGCCATGGAATGTTGTATGCATTAGTATTTTTATTCAATTTAATATATTCATATAGATTTTTCATTAAAAGCAGATTTTTTTCTCTTTAATTTGAATTTTATATTTTCGTATTTGAATGTAATTTTATTAGAGGGAAATCAAATTCAAAAGCTGAAGATTATGGAGAGAGCAAATCACTTAAATTAAGGAAAGTTGTTGCTGATTACAGAGAGAGAAAATGCTGGAATTATGGAAGAAAAATGGATTTGAATTTAATAGCAATCAGATGATTTAGCTAAACTGGGCAGCGGAAGAACCAAGGAAATAAAGCAAATTGGGCAGCGGATGACTTGAAGAATGGGCAGCAGAAAAAGACAAAATAGGGCAACGGAAGATATAAAAATAACGGGCAGCGGAAGATCTACAAAGAAATGAAAATCTGGGCAGCTGGGCAGCGGAAGACTAGAAAGGAAAGAGAAGAAACCTGGGCAGCGGAAGACTAGAAAGGAAAGAGCTAAACAATTTGGGCAGCGGAAGCAGTAAACAATTTGGGCAGCGGAAGAAGACTATCAAGGGCAGCACTAGATGACAAAAGCAATTAAATCTAATGGAAATTGGAGAGAGAAAGAGAAGATTGCATGGAGAATTAAAAGAGATATTCCTTTTGAAGAAAACCAATTCTGGTGCAACTCCTTACGCAGAGAGAAAAGTGGATCTAGGGAGTATTAATATTATTTTTCTTGGAGATATTCTGATATACCCTTTTGGAGAGATTGGAGAGGAGGCGCTGCATCTGGATCTGAAAACCACCGACGCCATTTCCTGAACTCTCTTCTTCTTCAATTATTTTCATTGTATTATTGTTCTATGAACAAAACTGTTTTTAGCCCTATTTTAATTATGCATAGTAGCTAAACTTTTAATCTTGGTTAGGACGATAGTATTTGTTACGTTATTTTGCTACGATCTTGGTTTGCTTTTGGAATTATCTATTGAACAATTATTCGTGAAATTTATTTGCTATGTTAAACCATATCGATAGATAGGTTAACTATTCATATTTATATTGTATCGACGGATAGATATAAATTAGAGATGCATGAATAATTAATTGAATTACTTTGTTACAACGTGGTTAACACTAATTTGATTGGCGACAAGAATTGCACATATATGAGATTCAATATTAGTTGCATTCTTTCAAGGTAGAAAGAAATTCTGATTTGAATTTACCTAGGCAATTCGAAAGAATCCTAGAAAATACTTTTATTCTTGTTGTTCTTTAGATAATGCTCAGAGCATTACCACAGCATCAGTAGTAAATTAATCGTAACAAAGAAATCGATCCTAGCCAAGGCCTTCTTTTATCATTTTTACCTCTTTTATTCTGATTTACTTTGTTTCATTGTCATCCTGAATTTATTTTCAATTAATTTTATTTATCATTTGATTATTTCTATAAAATCGTTATAGCAATTTAATTACAATTAAAATATCCTCGTGGGATCGATACTCTACTTACTCTATTACTTCGTTAGCGACACGTGCACTTGCGTGTAAGTGTGTAAAAACACTAAAAGTGCGCATAGCAGCTCTTTCATGACAAAAAGAAACAATGGGAGATACTCCTTCACGAACAACTGCCACTGAAGAGTTAATACATGAAGAACTAAATATCAATTAAACATACTTTTCGTAATTGGAAAAATCAACAGCAACTTGAAAATTCTAAGATTTGATTCAATGGGAGGTACAACGCAGTTTTCACCTTAAAAACATACACTAAATTATTTCTCATTATTCCAATTTGAATTCACGGTAGGTCCAAAGAATTTTGAACTCGACCAGTACCCTTAAGACTATGGGGGATAATTCACAATTGAAATCAAGTAAACAAACAAAAATCACGTAATAAACTAAACTTCTCAACAACCAAAGAGATTCTGGAAAGCCAGATTTTCTGTATACCAGTAGAAGCAACACGAAAAAGAAGTGTATCAGAGAGCGAGAGGCTGTGCGATGCGAGCGAGTCAAGCGAGAGGCTGTGCGTTGCCGGAGAGGGAGGAGAACGCGAGTAGAGAACAAAAATTAGGGATTTTTACTTCAGACAATTTTAACTTTTACATTAGAGATTTCTAGAGGAATGAAGGTATTTTAGGATTTTAGCATCGCACGTGCAGAGCACATGTAAAATTTAACGGCCTGCTTAACGGGAGGGTTTGAATTGTTAACGTTTTATACGATAGAGTTTGATTGGGTCAAAAATAAACGTTAGGGTTCAAATGACCACTGACCTCATACGTTAATTGAACTTTTCCCTATTTTTATTCTCTATTCTTACTTATTAACGTTAGAAATATTGATTGATGTATTTAATGATTTATTTTAAATATTAATAATTTATTATATTAATTACACTCATCGTTAAAAACTCTCATATTATATTACTATAAGGGAAAAGTTCAATTTAGACTCTAACGTATGGGATCATTGGTCATTTGGTCCCTAACGTTTTTTTTACCCAATCAGACCCTAACGTATACGCCGTTTGCAATTTAAACCCTCCCGTTAAATTTTCGTTAAATTTTGCACGTGCTCTGCACATGTTCAGCTAAAACCCGAAAATATCCCTTCTAAAATCTCGAAAACTTCCATGCTGATGATTTTGATGACGAATTTCCTATCGATAACCATAACCACAATGACTCTAATGGCCGTGCTGTCAACGATTCTGTAAATCCATTTAGTTTTTAATAATCGCATATTTTTAGGCCAACACTTACGTCAATCTTCGTCTTAAATTTTAATAGTTCAAAGAACAAATTTGTTCAACTCGTAGTTGCACCATAACTTATATGTTTATGCGTAAATAACTATGATGTTTTTTAGGAAAACGAGAATTTAAAGCGACAACAATGGCATCAAAATGGCCTCAATTCCTTTTCCATTGCCGGCAGCGGTATTGATTTTGTTCTACACAAGTTCTGCAGATTCATCTTAAGTTAGTTTACTTATCTTTTAGTTCTTTTCTTTATATGTTTTTAGTAAATGGCAAGGACTTAGAAGGTGACAGAGAGTTCTACAGCAATGTTGAATGGAAGAAGAGAGTAGAGAAGTGGAAAGTCAGGCAAGAGAAAAAAGGTTTGATGAGCAAAGATGGTGGAAATAATGATCAAGGAGAAGAAGATGACTATCTGTAAGACTCTAATTTCATCTTTCTCTATTCTTAAATTGTTACAAAATTTGATCAAATCAGAACTGTTTGATCGATATTTGCAGTATGGCAGAAGCTCGACAACCTCTCTGGCGAAAAGTTCCCATATCATCGAGCAAAATCAGCCCTTATCGTATAGTGATTATACTACGGCTGATCATTCTCGCTTTCTTCTTACGATTTCGCGTATTAACACCAGCTTATGTTTTTAGACAAGGGGAGCTTGTCGTTCTTGATCTTGGGCGAGGGGATCTTGCCATAACACGGATTCTGGGAGGAATCAACAACAAGGGGATCTTGTTGTTTTCTAGATCTCGGGAGAGGTCGATCTTAAGTCGAGGGGAGCTCAGAAAAATAGTTTTCTTGGGGAAGTTGGCTAGAGGCG
Source organism: Begonia masoniana (assembly GCA_022432975.1). Classification (NCBI taxonomy): domain Eukaryota; kingdom Viridiplantae; phylum Streptophyta; class Magnoliopsida; order Cucurbitales; family Begoniaceae; genus Begonia; species Begonia masoniana. Next base: position 40,183,255 of record CM039510.1, on the reverse strand, counting down.
GCGACAAAGATAAAAGGGAGTCTTTATTTTTATAAGTCCGATTGTCTTATAACTTTGTGAACTCAAAGAAATATTTTTATATCTGGGCGTGGCCCCGCAGACGTAGGCTGGTTGCCGAACTGCGTAACAACCTCTTGTCTCATTTATTTCCGTATATTTATATTGTTCATTATTGCATTCATTATCGGTGTCACACGTAACACCATGTGTGACACCGCATAACTAATCGTAATCTTTCAATTGGTATCAGAGCTAGTCGCTTCTGTTTCTTAAGCGGGATCATCGAGACAAGATTATAGCTCGTGTGCGATGGACTCTATGAAAGAAGGAGGTTCTACAATGCGTCCATCATTGTTAGATGGAAGTAATTATGCTTATTGGAAAGCAAGGATGAGGGCATTCATTAAAGCTATTGACGAGAAGGCTTGGAGATCTATTTTAACAGGTTGGAATCATCCTATCGACACTACTGCAGAAGGTATTATTTCTCCAAAACCCAAAGAAAATTGGATAGTAAATGAAGATGCTTTAGCACACAGCAATTCAAAGGCTCTAAATGCTATCTTTAATGGCGTGGATTCAATTCAGTTCAGACTCATCTCCACATGAAAATCGCCAAAAAAAGCATGGGAAATTCTTCAAACCACCTATGAAGGAACATCTACGGTAAAGTTGTCCAAAATGCAAATGTTAACCACTCGATTTGAGAATCTAAAGATGCAAGAAAATGAGACTATTGGCGAGTTCAACGCCAAATTATGTGACATAGCTAATGAAGCGTTTGCTCTCGGTGAGATGTTTTCCGAGAAAAACTTGTAGGTCTTTGCCACAACGGTTTGCTTATAAAGTCACTGCCATAGAAGAAGCCAAAGATGTCTCTAAAATGAAGCTAGAAGAGTTGATGGGATCTTTTAGAACTTTCGAGATGAATCTTGGAGGAGACACCGAAATAAAGAAGGTAAAGAGAGTTGCTTTTAAAACAGAGGTACAGAATTACAACGAGCATGATGAAGATGACTTGGAGGAGTCTCTAGCCCTGCTATCAAAGAATTTCAGCAGAGTTATAAAGAGATTTGGAAGAAATACTCGCGGTCAGACAGGGTGTCACAAACTTTAAAAATGGTTCTTCAAGCAACAAGAAGCACAGAGAAGAAACTTATGTATCTGATCAACCATTTAAGAACAAAGGCATTCAGTACAGAGAGTGTGAAGGTTTCGGACATATACAAGTAGAATGTGCTAATACCTTAAAGAAAAAGAAGAATTCTCTGAATGCAATCTGGAGTGAGGATGAGTCAGAGAAAGAAGATGAATTTCAGAGCAACCATGTGGCACTTGTTGGAAAGGCAGAATGTGAAGAAAACGATGGTGTTATACACGGTGTCACAGACAGTTTTTCCAATAGTAGTGATGAAGACAAAGAACCAGTTACAGAAGAAGATCTTATTGGAGAATACAAGTTTCTGCATGAGAAATGGACCGTGTTTGTTAAAGTAAATCAGCTTCTACACATTCAGATTAGAAATTTGAAAGATGAAAAGAATGTTCCTCAAAATGTTATTGATGATTTGGAGACCAAGCTGAAAATGAGTCAGGATGAAGTTAATAATCTAACCAATGAGATAAGTCTCATGAAAAAGAATGTCAAAATGCTGAATTCGGTTTCGTCTAAACTGGATGATATTCTAAACATCAGCAAATCAAGTGCAAATTGATCTGGATTGGGGTTCAAAGGTGAAAGTTCAGTTTCAAAGACTGTAGCATTAAATGAGAATCACTCTGTGATGAAATTCGTAAAGGAAAGTCTAGTGTCACAGCCGGTGTCAGCCAAGAGATTTGATTACAAAGGAAAGCAAGTTGCAATTAGAATGCCAAGAACTTACAAAAAATCGAATTTCTATAACTTCTATCATACCTCAAGCAGTAAAGGTAACAAATATGTTTCTGTATGTCATTATTGCCAATGTCGTGGTCATATTCGCCCTAAATGCTTCACTTATCTTGCTGACCTAAGACTAGGTACTGTTAGAAATGTTTCCTCTTACAGATTCCCTTATCAGAAATGGGTGATGAAATCAAGTTTGAAGTGTAATGTTACACATCTTTCACTAAAGGCAATCGGAACCAACGCATGGTATTTTGATAGCGGATGTTCTAGACATATGACAGGTGAAGAGAGATATTTGAAGAATATCATACCCGAATCCATGAGAAAAGTAACATTCGGCAACGGTGTCTCAACGGATGTCTTTGGAAGGGGAACGTTGAATGTTCCTGGTTTACCAAAGTTGAGTAATGTTTTATTGGTGAATGGTCTGAAATCTAATCTAATCAGTATTAGCTAGCTTTGTGATCAAGAATTGAATGTGCAATTCACAAGAGAAAAATGTGTGGTGTCCGATCAAAACAACAAATGTGTTATTGAAGGAGTTAGATCATCCGACAATTGCTATCTTATTTCTTCCTCGTCTACCTGCCTTCGGTCGAGTATGGAAGATACTATTCTATGGCATAGAAAATTGGGACATGTTAATTTCAGAATGCTTGAAAAGATTATTTCAAAAGGTGTTGTCCAGGGAATTCCTGTATTAAAGTTTGATGAAGAAAAATTATATGGACCATGTCAAATTGGAAAGCAAACCAAGGTGTCACACCCGATGTCACATTCATCCACAACTACCTGGGTACTTGAATTACTCCACATGGATCTAATGGGGCCAATGCCTGTTGAAAGTATTGGAAGAAAACGGTATGTCTTTGTTACTGTTGATGATTTTTCACTCTACACATTGGTGGAATTTCTTAGAGAAAAGTCTGACACTTTTAGAGCCTTCAAATCAATGTGTACTTGACTTCAACGTGAAAAAGATTGTGTTATCTTGAAGATTATCCGAATTTGCAGTGACCATGGAAGAGAGTTTGAAAATTCTGATTTCTCGATTTCTGTAAACACCTAGGGATTGCTCATGAATTCTCAGCACCAAAGACTCCTCAACAAAACGGGATCGTTGAAAGGAAGAATCGTACATTAGCTGAAATGACTCGAGTAATGCTACATGAAAGGGATGTTCCTCAAAAGTTCTGGGCTGAAGCTATGAGCACTGCTTGTTATACCATAAATTGTGTGTATCTCTGTGGCAAAACTTCTATGACACCCTATGAGATATGGAAAGGTAAAACTTTGAATCTCAATTATTGTCATCTGTTTGGCAGCATCTGCTTTGTGTTGAATGACAGGGAACACAGGGGAAACTAGATCCTTAGAGTGATGAGGCTATCTTTCTCGGTTATTCTATAAATAACCGTGCTTATCGAGTTTACAACAAAAGAACTCGAACTGTTATCGAATCTGCAAACGTTGAAGTAGACAACTCTCTGGACACAGCATATATTCCGAAAGAAGATGCAAATCAGATTTCAAACAATGAAGGCACTAGTGTTCCATCCGGTGTCACAGATGGTGTCATAGATCAAACAGAGACAGTTGATGAAGTAGAAGTGTCTACCTTACAGAAAAGGCCACCGTCTACACGTGTTCAAAGAATCATCCTGCAGATGAGGTTATTGGAAGTTTGAATGGTGGTATACGCACCAGCGATAAGTCGAGGGTAAATTATCGAGAAATGATTCAAATAGCATGCTTCACATCAACGATCGAGCCTAAGAATGTGAAAGAAGCATTACTAGATTAATACTGGATAGAAGCTATGCAAGAAGAACTCAGCCAATTCTCCCACAATCAAGTTTGGGATTTAGTAACGTGTCCTCCCGATGTGAATGTTATTGGTACTAAGTGGATCTTCAAGAACAAGAGTGATGAGCATGGCAACATCACTCATAACAAAGCTCGACTAGTTGCTCAAGGGTATTCTCAAATTGAAGGTATTGATTTTGATGAAACTTTCGATCCGGTTGCTCGTCTTGAATCTATTCGACTTTTATTATCTATTGCTTGTGTTATGCGGTTCAAGCTCTATCAAATGGATATGAAGAGTGCTTTCCTCAATGGGTTTCTTAATAAAGAGGTTTATGTTGCTCAACCAAAGGGTTTTGAAGACCCTCATCATCCCGAGCATGTTTATCAATTGAAGAAGGCATTATACGGGCTTAAACAAGCCCCTCGTGCGTGGTATGAACGACTCACGCAATATTTATTAACCAAGGGATATGAGCGAGGGGGAGTAGATAAAACCCTTTTCGTCCACCGTGTCAAAGGTCAGTTCCTACTTGCTCAAATTTATGTTGATTATATAGTGTTTGGCTCGGTGTCACAGGCGATGGTGGACAAGTTTGTAGCTCAAATGACTGGAGAATTCGAGATGAGTATGGTAGGAGAACTCACTTATTTTCTTGGACTTCAAATTCAGTAAGAAATGAATGGTATTTTTATCTCTCAAGCCAAATATGCCAAGAATTTATTGAAAAAATTTAAGCTCGGGAATGCACGCCCGAGTAGAACACTCCTTGGGACACATGAGAAACTCTCCAAAGATGAGAAGGGAATTGCTGTTGATTCACGATTATATAGAAACATGATTGGAAGTCTATTATATCTAACTGTCAGCCGACCAGATATTTGTTATAGCACGAGTTTATGCGCTCGATTTCAAGCAAATCCGAAGGAGTCACATCTAGTGTCAGTCAAACGGATTCTCAAATATGTTAGCTGAACAACGGACTATGGTATATGGTATTCATTCGACTCTAATGCAAATCTGGTAGGTTATTGTGATGCTGATTGGGTAGGAAGTTCTAATGATCGAAAAAAGCACTTCGAGTGGATGTTTTTATGTTGGACACAACTTGGTGTCATGGTTTAGCAAGAAGCAAAATTTTATTTTTCTGTCTACTGCCGAGGCAGAATATATTGCAGCAGGTAGCAGCTGTACTCAGCTTCTCTGGATGAAACAAATGATGAAAGACTATGGTGTCACACAGGGTGTCATGACCCTCTAATGCGATAATCTGAGTGCAATCAATATTTCTAAAAATCCGGTTCAGCATTCACAGACAAAACATATCGATATACGACATCATTTTATTCATTCTCTTGTGGAGGACAAAGTTATTAATTTAGAGCATATGATAACCGAAAAACAGATTGCTGATATTTTCACCAAAGCATTGGATGGTGTAAGATTTGAAGAGTTGAGGTCTGACCTAGACCTCTGTATTATGTAAGTCGTTTATCGCTTTTATTTATATATATATATATAAAAAATCGCCACATGCTTTAGGCATTTATTTTTTTGGGCGATCTACTGTGTGTTACTCACCCCCAGCAGCAAGTGATCATTCTTGATATTATATTTTTCTATGGAGTAACACCGTGTGTGACATACAAATCTCGGATATTCTTATGAAAATCAAATGATTATTCTCAGAGAAGATTGAAGCAGCATTATTGGACTTATTTCTCAACTTATGGAGATCTGAATTATTCCTCAAAGATTCATTACACTGATTTATGGAAATTTGGCAGATTGTCAGATTTATTTTCAAAAAAATCTACTAAAAATCTTGGATTTTCTTTATTGTGACTTGATGTCTATTTATGGAAGAGGATATTAACTTATTTCAACCTTAAGAGATTTCTAGAACTCTCTCTCTCTTGCTTCTCCTCGATTCTACAATCTGCTCCTAGGGCTTTCTAATATCTCTCTCTCAAAATGGTCATTATCAAAGAGGTTATCGACGAGCAGGTTTCAAGCAATATTCCAGAGAATGTTCCAGAGGTTATGCCGAATCTGAATTCGGCTATCGTGATTTTTTCACCTTCTTCACCGACTGTAAAACCCTTTGTTACTGAAAGGGTTACTCCGAAAATCACCGAAGTCGTCCCAATACGACAGGTTGACTCGTCAGGGGCTCAACGAAAGTTTCAAAAATCTAGTAGTGACAACTTCAAGATGAGTTCAGTGCCGCCCAAGGCACCAAGAAATTCAAAAGTTACTATGGCTTCAAAGGTAAAAGACCAAGAATTGAAAAAGAATCCTCTTTAGAAAGCTCTTGGCTTCAAGAAGCCGTCCTGGAAATAAACACAGATGATGATGAAGTTTTCGTGGGAAAAACACCAGAAAATCCAACGCGCAAATCCTCCAGAATAGCTGCTCCGAAGCGTTCAAAATCTTCTACTCCAAAGGCCTCAAAATCTTCTATTCCAAAGGCCTCAAAATCCTCTGCTCTAAAATTATCCAAACACACTGCCTCAAAGTCCTCTAAACCCTCTGCTGAGAAACTTCAAAAGCCTGCCATTGTCGAAACACCAAAATTAAGTCCATCAACAGCTCCAAAATCCAAAAAGCAAAAGACTAGTGAAGGTTCTGTTTCTAGAAGCTCTCTGAAATCCAAATCTGCACAGAAAGGTGAGTTCAGTAAAAAACCAAGTAAGACTTCTTTAAAAGTTTCGAATAAAGATTTCAAGTCTCGATTACATGCTAGCTGCTGGTTAAATTTCTCTCAGAGAAATATTTGGACAGAATGGAAAATTCATGAAAGTGATTTTTCCCAATGTGAAGCTCTGGTATATCATTTAATAAGTCTGGGTTTAGAGAAAACGTTTAGAAGTATTAATCCTTTTGTTTGGAAGATTATTCAAGAATTCTATTGTAATATAGATTCGGATGTGAAAAACCCAGCCCATTCTGATTTGGCCGGGTATTTGTTCAAGGCCACTTCCTTAATTTTACCCCTACAATCATTAATGATTATTTGGGCTTGAAGATGACTGACTCCACCAAATTTGTGCCTGACTATAATAAAATTATCTTTGATATCACTGGGGGTGTCAGACGCATCTGGCCCCATGGCAAAGACTTCCCGGCTTCACAACTCTCAGTCAAGTATGGAATTCTTCACAAAATAGCAATGAGAAATTGGTTACCTACATCCCATGGCACTGGGATAAACAAATAATATTACAATCAATATTTAATTTCCAAAATAATCAAAGTAAATACTTTAATTAATTTTTCCAAACAAATCAATGCCAACACAAATTTACATTATTATTTAGTTGCAAGGCTGGCAGATTTTGTGGAGATTTAGGTACCAAATATATGCAGAATATTTGCTTTTGGTAACCTTGAAGAATAAGGAAATCTAGTTATTTGGAAATCAAGTTATCAATTATATTTATCTATGAAATGGCGATTTGAAGTTGAGGAATTCTGTATATCATAATACATAGTAAGATTCGTGATCCAACTATTCAAGGATCCAAATATACTATATTCTGGTACTTTCCATATGTGTCGCAAAGGGTGTCATGAATCTGATTTTTTGTGATTGCGTTTCCTTATTCTGTGCTTTCTGTTTTGGAACGAAAATCTGTTGAAGATTTATTTAAGCATCTCCCTTCACAGAAGACGTGCGCGGGTTATTGATTACTCTCTAATATTTCTTGTGCCGCAAGTCGTCATTATTTTCCTCCCTCACGTTTCTGCGTTTTGGGTTGTTATTGATTGTTTCAGTCTCTGTTGACTGTTTTCCACACTCTACCTTTGGTGGCTTTCATTGTTCAACGAGCATGGTTGTGTGCATCCTAACACAACGATTGGTGTCACGATTGGTGTCATAGGAGTGCTCTTCTTTATTCTTCATTAAAGATCAGTCTCAGGAGGAGACTTCACTAGAACTCGGGAGGAGTTCTATTGATTGACAATGGGAGCTTGTCTTTCTGATCGTGGGCAAGGGGATCTTTCCTTACACGGATTCTGGGAGGAATCATTATCGACAAGGGGAGCTTGTCGCATTTAGATCTCAGGAGAGATCGTCTCAAAATTGAGAGGAGCTTGCAAAAACAGTTTCTTTGGGGAAGTTAGCTAGAGGCGGCGACAAAGAAAAGATGGAGTCTTTATTTGTATAAGTTCCGTTGTCTTGTAACTTTGTGAACTCATTGAAATGTTTTTAAATCTGGGCATGGCCCCGCAGACGTAGGCAATTTGCCGAACTGCGTTACCAACCTTGTGTCTCGTTCTTTACGCATTTCTTTATTGTTCATTATTGTTGTTTACTGTTGGTGTCATAAGCAGTGTTATGACACCACATATCTAATCACGATTTCAATTGGTATCAGAGCAGGACGCTTGTGTTTCTTAAGCGGGATCCGCGGGATTTAATCGTGTTTTATTCTGTGCAATGGACTCTATGAAAGAAGAATGTTCAACAATGCGTCCACCGCTATTGGACAGAGGCAACTATGCTTATTGGAAGGCCAGAATGAGAACTTTTATTAAAGTTATTGATGAGAAGGCTTGGAAATCTATTTTGATAGGATGGGATCCTCCGACTATTACTGACAAAGAAGGTGTTACAACTCTCAAGGATGAAGAAAGTTGGTCTGTTTCTGAAGATACAATGGCCAACAGTAACTCAAAGGCTCTGAATGCTATTTTCAACGGTGTTGATCCTACTCAGTTCAGACTTATTTCCACTTGTGAGTCTGCCAAAAGGGCATGGCAAATTCTTCAGATCACATATGAAGGGACATCGGCTGTGAAATTATCCAAAATGCAGATGATTACTACAAGATTCGAGAATCTGAAGATGCATGAAGATGAAAATATTACTGAATTCAATGCTAAACTTTGTGACATAGCCAATGAGGCATTTGCTCTTGGTGAGACATTTTCTGAAGAAAGACTAGTAAGGAAGACTCTACGATCTCTACCTCAACGGTTTGCATATAAAGTCACATCTATTGAAGAAGCCAAGAATGTCTCAAAAATGAAACTAGAAGAATTAATGGGATCTCTTAGAACTTTCGAAATGAATCTCGGAGTTGACACCGAAACACAGAGGGTAAAAGGAGTCGCTTTAAAAGCCGATACACAGATTATGAGTGATCATAGTAAAGATGACCTTGAGGAATCTTTAGCTCTGTTATTGAAAAATTTTAGCAGGGTTATGAAGAGATTTGGAAGAAATAATAGAGGTGTCAAGTCCAGTGTCACGAACAACAGGAATGGTTCTTCGAGCAATGCAAAATACAGAGATGAAAAACATATTTATGATCAACCTATCAAGAGCAGAGGAATTCAATGCAGAGAATATGATGGTTTTGGGCATATTCAGGCAGAATGTGCTAATACTCTGAAGAAAAAGAAAAATTCACTCAACACAACGTGGAGTGAGGATGAGTCCAAAAAAGAAGATGAATTCCAGAACAACCATATGGCTCTGGTTGCTAATTCTAAACACACAGAAGATGATAGTGTCTTGAAAGATGTTACAGAGGATATATCAGATTATGGTGATGAAGATACGAAAGAAGATCTCATTATGGAGTACAAATTTCTTCATGAAAAATGGACCGATCTTGCTAGAATCAATTAGTGCCTTCGCATTCAGAATAAAGACTTGAAAGCTAAGAAGATAAATATGCAAAATTCTGTTGCTGAATTGGAAGCCAAATTGAGAACGAGTCGGGATGAAGCGACGAAACTACTTAACAAGCTAAATCACATGAAGAAGAATGTCAAGATGTTAAATACAGGTTCCTCTAAGCTGGATGATATTTTAAGAATTGGAAAATCAAGTGGTGATCGCTCTGGAATCAGATTCAGAGGAGAAAGCTCGGTCTCACAGACAGTCTCGCATGCAATGTCATCACCAGTATCAAACTTTATTTCACCAAAATTGTCAGAAAAAGTTTTTGAGTACAAAAAGAAGCAAGTTGCAATAAGCACTACTAGAACTGAGCAGAAAGAAAAGTCTCATCCTGTTCCTATAAATAAAGGTAACAGATTTACTCCTATTTGTCACTATTGCAACAAACGTGGTCATATTCGTCCTAGATGTTTTACATATCTCGTTGACTTAAGACAAGGTACTACTAGAAATTTCTCTTCTCGCAGATTTCCTCAACGAAGATGGGTGATTAAATCAAATTTGACATGTAATGCTACGCAAATCTCTCTAAAGGCCACAACAACCAATGCTTGGTACTTTGACAGTGGCTGCTCTAGACACATGACTGGTGAAAAGAAGTTCTCGAAGGACATTGTATTTGAAAGCGTGGGAAAAGTGACTTTTGGCAACGGTGTCAGGTCAAGTGTCATGGGAAGAGGTACACTAAATGTTCCAGGACTACCAAAATTAGAAAATGTTCTTCTGGTTGATGGTTTAAAGGCTAATTTAATTAGTATTAGTCAACTGTGTGATCAAGATCTAAATGTTCAATTCACTAGTGGAAAGTGCGTGGTGTCCGATCATGATAGAAATTGCATCATGGAGGGATTAAGATCTTCTGACAACTGTTATCTTATTTACTCATCTTCGACTTGTTTTCGTTCAAGCATGGAAGATCCTATTTTATGGCATAGAAAGTTGGGACATGTCAATGATCGAATGCTAAAGCTGATTATATCAAAGGGAGCAGTCCGTGGGGTTCCCAAGATGAATTTCGATGAAGGAAGAATATGTGGACCATGTCAGATTGGGAAGCAAACCAAGGTGTCACATCCAGTGTCGTCGACACTAGCAACAACTCGTGTACTTGAGCTGCTTCACATGGATCTAATGGGTCCAATGGCTGTGGAAAGTATTGGAGGTAAACGATATGCTTATGTTACTGTGGATGATTTCTCTCGGTACACATGGGTGGAATTTCTTAGAGAAAAATCCGACACCTTTAAAGCTTTCAAATCTTTGTGTATCCGTCTCCAACGTGAAAAAGATAGTATCATTATGAAGTTTATTCGCATCCGCAGTGATCATGGAAGGGAATTTGAAAACTCTGAATTCTCAAATTACTGTAATCAGCTTGGAATATTTCATGAGTTCTCAGCACCCAAAACTCCTCAACAAAATGGAGTGGTCGAAAAAAAAATCGAACTATTGCGGAGATGTCACGAGTAATGTTACATGAGAAGAATATTCCACAAAAATTCTGGGCTGAATCTATGAACACTGCATGTTATACCATCAATCGAGTGTATCTTTGTGGAGGAATCTCAATGACACCTTATGAGATATGGAAAGGTAAAATTCCAAATCTTAACTATTTTCATCCTTTCGGCAGTACTTGCTATGTATTGAATGACAGGGAACATAGAGGGAAGCTAGACCCCAAGAGTGATGAAGCTATTTTCTTGGGCTATGCCACAAATAGTCGTGCTTATCGAGTTTACAACAAAAGGACTCAAAATGTCATAGAATCCATAAATGTTCAAGTGGATGATTCTCTGGAATCAGCTGATACTCACATAGACGACGAAGTGCTGAATTCAAATGATGAAAAATTCAGTGATTCAACCAGTATTACAGGTGATGTTACGAGTAGTATCACGGACCAGGTTACACAAATTGATGAAGTAACTACCTCGGATCAACGACAACCATCCACACGTGTCTAGAAAAATCATTCTGCAGATGAAATTATTGGAGGTCTAAATGATTGTGTTCGAACCAGGGACAAACCAAGAGTCAATTATCGTGAAATGATTCAATTTGCTTGCTTTACATCATCAGTTGAGCCCAAAAATGTGAAAGAGGCCTTGTTGGATGAATATTGGATTGGTTCTATGCAAGATGAACTTGATCAATTCGAACGAAATCAAGTTTGGGACTTGGTATCATACCCCCCCGATGTGAATGTCATTGGTACCAAGTGGATATATAAGAATAAAAGTGATGAGGCTGGTAATATTGCCCGGAACAAGGCTCGATTAGTTGCTCAAGGATATGCTCAGATTGAAGGTATTGATTTTGATGAAACTTTTGCTCTGGTTCCTCGCCTTGAGTCTATTCGTCTATTATTAGCCACGGCATGTGTTATGAGGTTCAAATTATGTCAAATGGACGTGAAGAGTGTCTTCCTAAATGGTATTCTTAATGAAGAAGTGTATGTTGCTCAACCAAAGGGTTTTGAAGATCCTCATCATCCCGAGTATGTCTACAAATTGAAAAAGGCGTTATACGGGCTCAAACAAGCTCTTCGGGCATGGTATGAAAGACTCACCGTGTATTTATTGTCAAAGGGATATGAGCGAGGGGGAGTAGATAAAACCCTTTTTCATTCGTCGTGAAAAAGGTCAATTTTTACTTTGCCCAAATCTATGTTGATGATATAGTGTTTGGTTCGGTGTACAAGACATGGTGAATGCATTTATTGCTCAAATGACCGGTGAATTTGAAATGAGCATGGTAGGCGAACTCAGTTACTTTCTTTGTCTTCAGATTCAGCAAGGTAATAATGGTATCTTCATTTCTCAAAGCAAGTATGCTAAAAAATTGTTGAAACGATTCAAGTTGGAGAATGCTCGTCCGAATAGAACACCGCTCGAGACACATGAAAAAATTTCCAAAGATAAGAAAGGAATTTCTGTGGATGCTAGATTATATAGAAGCATGATTGGCAGTCTCCTGTATTTAACTGCTAGTCGGCCGGATATTTGATATAGTGTTGGAGTGTGTGCTCGTTTTCAAGCAAATCCCCGAGAATCACATTTAATATCGGTCAAGCGGATACTTAAATATATTAGCGGGACGGCTGACTATGGGATTTGGTATTCATTTGATACTAATGCAAATCTTGTTCGTTATTGTGATGCTGACTGGGCTGGGAGTTCGGATGATAAAAAAAGTACTTCCGGTAGATGTTTTTATTTGGGACATAACTTGGTGTCTTGGTTCAGCAAGAAGCAAAACTCAATCTCTCTGTCTACTGCCGAGGCAGAATATATTGCAGCTGGTAGTAGTTGCACTCAACTTCTCTGGATGAAACAAATGCTGAAAGATTACAGTGTCACGCAGGATGTTATGACACTCTATTGTGACAATATGAGCGCCATCAATATTTCCAAGAATCCGGTTCAGCATTCTCGAACCAAGGATATAGATATTCGACATCATTTTATTAGATCTCTTGTGGAAGATAAAATTATTACTTTGGAGCATATGTGAAGAAATTCTTCTGTGTAGTGTGGGCTGTGTTTCAAAGTTATTCTACAATTCCTTGCATGACACGGGGCTTTTATGAAGATTCACAGCTAATTTCGTGGAAATTGAAGATTATCTCTTACGTATTTTGAGAAATTTTCGAGACACTAAGATGGAGTATTTCTAGTCATATTCTACAGATTTTACAGGAATTCTTTAGTTGAAAATTAGAGATTATTTTCTCCAATATTTGAAGAAATTTTAAAGCCATTAATCAAGATTATTTATTTTAGGTTTATTTCCCAATTTGAGTGAAAAATTCTGATTTATTTTCCAAATTTTATGGGAATTAGATGTTTATGGGATTTGAGGAATTATTATGATTCTTTTCAAATATGAATTTATGGTTTATTTCCATGGCCTTCAAGGGTATCACTGTTCATCGAATTTTTCTCTTCTCAAGATTATGGTTTTCTGATTTCTATTTTATCCTTGGCTATTATTGAAGAAGCTTTGAAAAAGCTCCAGTGGATAAGGTTACAGAGTTACATCTTGAAAGAAATGCAGGTCAAGTACCCACAATACTGAGGATGTTAATTACAGAGTTTTTGATGCCGACTTTCAAAGAACGATTCTATGATCGAAAAGATGATTTTGTTGGTGATATTTTTGAGAAACAAAGATCTACTAATAATGCTCTAGCTGCTGCTGACATAACCAAAGATGTTGATGAGTTGATTGACGAATTTGCTGATTCTGAAACTCAGGTTCCTTCTACAACTTCTGATAATGATCTTCCTGGTGTCACCTCTAGTGTCATGACTGCAGCAACAGAAACTCATGCCACTCAAAAATGAGTAGCTATCAGCATCCGGGTTTGTCATTATGTTGTGTTTAAACAATTTTCTCTTTTGCTGAATTTTCTCTTTTACTACTGGATATTTTCATTCGATGCTGGATATTTCCTTTTCTTTTGCTGCTGGATATCTCCTTTTGCTTATGGATTCTTTATATGATGCTCTGGATATATGGTTTTCTGTTATCTTTTTGTCATTTTATGGCAAAAAGGGGGAGTAATTTCTGATATCTTTTACACTGATTGCTGGGATATGATGTGCATGTCATGAATAGTGTTTTGTGCATTGATCTACTATTGCAAGTATTAAGGGGGAGCTTCTATGACCCTACATCCAGCATTCAGAGGGAGTTCTTGATTTTGCCAACAAATGCCAAAAGGAGAGATTGTTAATGTAAATTTGTGTTGACATTGATTTGTTTAGTAAAATTAATTAAAGTATTTACTTTGATTATCTTGGAAATTAAATATTGATTGCAATATTATTTAGTTGCAAGGCTGACAGATTTTGTAGAGATTTAGGTACCAAATATATGCAGAATATTTGCTTTTGATAACCTTGAAGAATAAGGAAAACTAGTTACTTGAAAATCAAGTTATCAATTATATTTATTTATGAAAGAGCGATTTGAAATTGAGGAATTCTGTATATCATAATACAGAGTAAGATTCGTGATCCAACTATTCAGGGATCCAAATATGCTATATTCTGATACTTTCCATATGTGTCGCAAATGGTGTCACGAATCTTGTTTTTTGTGATTGCGTTTCCTTATTCTGTGCTTTCTATTTTGGAACGAAAATCTGTTGAAGATTTATTTAAGCATCTACCCTTCACAGAAGACATGCGCGGATTATTGATTACTCTCTAATATTTCTTGTGCCGCAAGTCATCATCATTTTCCTGCCTCACGTTTCTGCGTTTTGGGTTGTTATTGATTGTTTCAGTCTCTGTTGACTGTTTTCCACACTCTGTCTTTGATGGCTTTAATTGTTCAACACAAATTTACATTAACAGACACTATAAATATCTTTTACATATCAAAATTACTCGTGCTAAAGGCACATGAATTGCACTATATAATCATCAACTACACTATGCACAAAGTTGGAAATCCATATTTCTAAGTAGTGGGTTCACCGACTGTGTTGGTGTCGAATGGCTTGACTAGGCCCTACTTGAGTTCGAGCCGAGGATAGTTCTTGTGCCACAAATCGCATCGTGGGTCGTGATTCTGGCACGGAATTGGCACATGCAAAGGCAAGGGTCATAAAGCGTGCTATTTCCTCACGTAATTGATCGTTCGGGGCAGGAAGCCGCTGATCTAGAAGATCCTTTTCCAGCACTTGTAGATCGGACTGTAATGATGCAATGGTCGATGGTAAGTTAGAAAATAACAGCTCTCCCGGGTGCTTCCCCATCATGACCTCCAACGCCACCACTCCAAAACTATAAACATCGCATTTAACCGTGATCCTCATCGTTTGGGCAAGTTCTAAAACCACCAAAAAAATTAAAAAAAAAAATCAAATCAGCAGAAAACTAGAATTTAACCAAAGACCCTTAAGGCAAATGTATAGCTGCGTGCACAATGATTTGCTACAAATCAATGTTTTAAATCCTCATCAAACTATCTTATTTGTTTTCATTATGAGAAGATTAACCTAATTTGCAAATTATGAGTTCTAGCTATTTTTTGAGTTATTTGGATTTATCGACATGGTATTATTTTTGTAAGATTCCCGAGTAAAAAGTTTTACTTTTTGGCTTCAATAATCAAGTGGATTTTCATTACCTGGAGCCATATAGCCGTAGGATCCAGCAACTGTAGTCCAGTTACTCGTTTCTGGGTTTAACAGCCTCGCTATGCCAAAATCAGACAGCCAGGGCTCGAGCCCGGACTCAAGCAAGATGTTGTTTATCGACACGTCTCGGTGAACGATTGGTGGGGTGCAGTCATGGTGCAAGTAAGCAAGTGCATGAGCAACTCCTTGAATGATGTTAAGCCTTAAAGGCCAGTCTAATTCCACCTCCTCTTTCCTTCCATATAACACTTTGCCTAAGCCCCCTCTCTCTGCATATTCATAAACCAAGTACATAGAACCCTTTACAGAACAGAACCCATATAGCTTAACGATGTTTCGATGTCTGACTTCAGTCAGCACACGGATTTCATTCTCGAAGCTCTCGTGATTGATCATTTGAATGTTGGTAGAGTCTGAAATATTGAGTCTCTTAACAGCAACAATCTGCCCGGATGCCAATTTGGCTTTGTAAACACTTCCAAATCCTCCTTTTCCGATGCAATACTTATCGTTGAAATTCTCGGTAGCCATCATTATGTCTCTAAACGTGAATCTTCCTTCTTTCTCCCATATCAGAGTTCCGGAGCTCAACTCCTTCGATCTTTTGGCTTCCTTGAGTTTGGATTTTCGCCAACAAAATAGTGCAGCCACAATCACTGTGAGCACAAAGAGGCAGCCGAGTGGGACAAGAACGACAATGAGAATCTTCTTTTGATGATCAGAGGAGTTCTTGCCAGCGGAGCCTGTATTGCAAAGAGGTAATCCAGATGCATTGCCGCACAAACCTAGATTCCCGAAGAAGGCCTCTGCAGGTCCTTCTTGGAAAGCTTTGTTCGTCGGGACTGGACCTGTTAAATTATTATACGAAAAATCTACAGAACTTAAGCTAATCATGAAGGAGAAGGACGATGGAATTTCTCCGGTGAGGTGATTATGAGACATGTTGAGATTTTCCAACGACTGAAGCTTTCTAAGAGTAGTCGGGATCGTTCCCGATAGTGAATTGCTGCTAATATCCAATAAGGACTGCAGACTGATTAAGTTGCCAAGCTCGAACGGTATACTACCAGTTAAATTGTTGAAGCTGAGGTTGAAGCTCAACAATTGTTCGCACTTACCGAGTTCTCTCGGAATCTTTCCTCTAAATTTGTTGTTTGACAAATCAAGACTGCGTAGCACAGATAAACCACCCAAACTTGGAGGGATTTCACCTTCCAAATTATTTCTGCTGAGGTTGAGGTTGAACAAGAGGCTTAAGTTTCCTATCTCATCTGGAATATCTCCCTTCAGCTCATTCGAATCCAAGGCCAGAATTCCTAATTTCTTCAACTTCCCGAGCTCGGCCGGGATGTTCCCAGAAATTCTGTTTCTCCCCATCTGCAAATTAGTCAGGTTTTCACATTCACTCCACTCGGAAGAAATCTCGCCAAAAAACTGATTGTCGCTTAAATCAACGAAGGTGAGGTTCGGATGAATCCCAAACGCAGTAGCAATGTTCCCATTGAATTGATTTTCACCAAGTCTAACTCTTATCAGTCCTTGACAATTCCTCAAGCAACTCGGCAGTGGCCCCGTGAAGTTGTTACCATTTGCGGTAAATTGTTCAAGAACCCGACCGTTGCACAAATTAGGCGGCAGTTGCCCAGAGAAGCTGTTGTTTGAAAAGCTGACAAATTTCAAAGAAAGACTGTTGTTTCCAAAATCACTTGGAATTGTGCCAGAAAAGTTATTTGTGTACAGCGAAATGAATTTCAGATTCTGGAGACTGGACAGCGAAAGCGGCAGCTCTCCGTAGAGTTTATTGTTGTTGAGATCAAGCAAAGTCAATGAAGATATGTTTCCGATTTCTGAAGGAATAATTCCCGTTAGATTGTTGGAGAATAGCTGCAATACCGAAAGGTTATTCAGGTTGCCGAGCGATGAAGGTAATGGACCCGAAAGTTGGTTTTCCGAAAGATCTAGGTTCGTCAAGTTCTTCAATCTTCCGATTTCTGTAGGAATTGAGCCAGAAAATCGATTTTTGTACAAAAAAAGAAAATTTAGTTTTGTCAGCAAGCCAATTTCTGGTGGAATGATACCGGTAAAACTATTGTTCTGAAGCTGCAAAGAAGTCAATTCCGTCCAGTTGGTGAAAAATAAGGCGATATTTCACCAGTCAAAAAATTATCAGATAAACCGAGATTGACTAGCCTGCTAAGTCTGCTAAAGGCCGGAGGTATCTCCCCAGAAAGTGAATTCTTAGCAAGAGCCACATAGGAAAGGTTAGTGCAAAATCCAAGCTCCGAAGGAATGGAGAAATTCAATCTGTTGTCACTGAGATCTAAGTATTCAAGTTTCCTCAACTGGCCAATAGAAGACGGGATTTGGCCGGAGAAAGAATTAGTGATCATACGAAGATGTTTGAGCTCGGAAAGATTCAAAATATTATTCGAAATCGATCCACTGAACGAGTTAATCGACAGATTAAAGTATTCAAGTTTAATCAGATTGGTAAACAGAGATTCAGGGAGTGGACCCTCGAGCTGATTCATAGACAGATCCAGAAAAGTCAGGTTTGGACACTTAGTTATGAAACTCGGAAATTCAGAATCAAGACTATTATCTGAAAGGCTAAGGTAAGTTAGCGAAGGAAATCCTGGCAGTTTAGACCAATCAGTGGATTCTAAGTGATTGAAACCAAAATCCAAGTAACTTACGTTGTTGGCATCGAAAATTTGAGGAGGAATTGTCCCGTTGAGGTTGTTGTCGTTGAGGCTAAGAAACTGAAGCTCTTTGAGTAACCCAATCTCTGAGGGTATTTCGTTTTGGAAATCGTTCTCGCTCAAATCCAAGAATGTGAGTTTGGAGAGGTCGCCAATGGCGGACGGGATCGACCCGTTGAGGGTATTGCCGCTGAGGTCGAAGGAGACGAGAGAGGGAAATGCAGAGAAGTTGAACAAAGTAAGAGTTCCGGAGAGATTGCCGTCGGAGAGGTCTATTTTGGAAACTAATCCAGAAAAAGGATCACAGGCAATACCGGTCCAGTTGCAGAGACGGTGGACGTTGGAGAGAGACCATGAAGAATTAAGCGGAGAAGGAGGAGGATAAGAGAGGCTGTTTTTCCAGTTCAGAAGGGCAAGAGCTTGTGATTCCGGTGACAGCGCCGTCGAATTCAGAGGGATAAGGGAGAGAAAGAGGAAGAAAACGAAAGGATTCATTCCAGTTGTTTTCATTTCTGGGTAGTTTCAGAGAATCTGCAACGAACTATTCTTCCATCTGGGTTTTCTCTCTTGTTGCAGAAAATGGCAGTGAAGCCATGGTGGAGAGTGCAGAGAAGAAGGGAACGAGAAGCCGCCATGAAAGGAGCGCCTTGACAAAATCTTAAAAACAGCGTATGGGAAACGGTCCAATGGAGTTGGCGTTGACCAGTTTCCCCCAGTTAAAAAACATTTTTTTTAAGAAGTTAACAAAAAGAAAAATCGGTAAATACAGAGAAAATAAAGTAATTTTACACTTAAATTCTACGTTTATTCTCTTATTCTACTATCTAAATATACTCATTTAAATAATAATTTGTGCAATTAATATAATAAATTAACTATTTATAATTTATATTTTAACTGTATCTTAATTATAAAAATTATTGTTTGATATATCAGTAAGTATGTATAGAGACTATAATAAAAGAATAAACGTAACATTATTCAATTTTAATTATACGATATAAGAAATGACACTGTAAGATTAATTATAAAAGTTAAATAATGTATCACTTATCAAGTGATATGTAAACAACACTTGTAGTGTAATATTAAAATATAAAATTAGAATGTGATATTATAATTTTATTTTTACTCTATTCTTACTTGCTAGAAGTATTTAATGATAATTTATTATATCAATTATATTTATAACTTAAGAATTAAAAAATCTCATATTAATAATATACAATATATTATTATAATAATCAAGAATAAGTTCACTTTGACTCAATATTTATCATAGAATTGAGTTTACAAATTCTTAAATATTACATGGACCGAACTTTAAAAACAAATCCAACTAACCAAATTTAGGAATGTATTTATTACGATGGAATATAAATAATTTCATGACGAACAATAATCTTATACGAACCCCATCAAAGATTTGAATCATTTTAAGGTTTTCATTTTCTGATTTTTAACTGACAACTGACGATTTTAGCAAGGAAGAACCGAAGATGAGATTTTCAGAGAAATTCAGTGGCTAAATTCGCGAGAAAACATCATGAAGTTCATAATGTTTTTGATCAAGCTCCAATGATCTTAAGATAAGTGAAGATAAGAAATGTGGCTTAAAAAATCTGCACTTGCGTATAAATGATTTCTCTAAGTTGCACTCTGTTTAAAGTGTGGGGTCCATCCTTAATGATGAGGATCCGTGCAATAAATGGAGGTTGTCGATATTAATTGCAAATGGAGACAGCGCCTCCATTGGTTGAGCTGCAAATGAAGAATTCTTCGCGCCCGTGCAATAAATGGAGGTTGTCGCCATTAATTGCAAATGGAGACATCGTCTCCATTGGTTGAGCTGCAAATGAAGAAGTCTTCGCGCCTACCTTCCTCATTAAATGAGGAAGGTGTCTCGCAAAGGAAGAAGTATTCTGTAATAATCCGAAAATTTTATTGAATAAAATTAAAAGTTTTGTTAGGATTTTGGGAGAGATTTTAACTGGTTAAATAGCTTATTAAAATTTGAGATTTTATTTGGAAAAAAAAAAAATCTTTAACAGGCCGAGTGGACAAGAATTTAATGAGAATATGGAAGTTTAAACACGTGAGGGCGATTTAGTAAATTAGTTAACAAAAATAAATAAATAAATAAAAGAATAATAAAATAGGTTGTTTTAATTAATTTAAAAGAATAGTGAATGGTTTTTTAATTTAGATTCAGGTATTTCCAAAGAAATTAAGCCGGGGTTATAATTAATAACGAGATTTAACGAAATTCGAAATGGTTGAAAACACGGGAGGGCAAAATGGTAAATGTCATTTTTATTAATAGAAATTATTATTATTATTATTATTATTATTAAAATAAAACAACAGAATGGCATTCGCCATTCTGTTGTTCGAGCCCGACGCCGAGAGGGGAACAGGGGAAAGGGCGAGGCGCGGGGCGGCGTAGGCGAGGTTCACCGTCGATTTCCGACATTTTCCGGCCAGATAACGTCGACGGTTCTAGGGCTGCGATTTTCGGCCGTCTTCGCGCAGGACCGATCGGTAAGCCCTATTTTCACCCTGTTTCGGTTCTGTTTTTGGCCGAGAGAGACGAGCTTGATTAAGCTCCGATCACCGGCCGTTTTTGGGCGGTCTTGGCCTGAGCTTGTCGGATTTTGGGCTGGCATGAATTGCCTGGCCGTGATGGGTTTCGTTTGGGCGAAAAACAGTGAAGCCCGATTTGGGCATTTCGGGTTTTGTGTGTGTAGCCTTGGAATTTTGATTAGTTTATGCTAATTGAGGGTTAGGGTGATTGATTTGTGAAGAAATTGATGAGAATTGATGGAAAACCGAAAATGGTGAAATTTCCGGTTAAGGGCAGATTCGGGTTTTCTAATTTTTCACCTAGCTAGAGTTGTTTGTTTTAAAATTCCTTTTGGCAGGTTAAAATAGGTTATTAGAGGAGTACGTGGCCGCTGGAATCGTTCGATTCCGATAACCGACGCAAAAGTTATGCACGTTTGAAGTTTATTAGTGGCCGTTTAGTTAGATTTTAGTTGGATTAGACTCGAAGTAGTAGTTTAAGAGTAATTGGTGAATGTAAGTTTGATTTTGATGAAGTTTGAATTTTTGTCGTAGGTCGAGCCGTAGGTGGGCAAGAAACCGAACATCCTCAGCAAGCTAGGACGCCAGGTAAGTAGTAATGTGGGTGTAAATGATTAACGAGATTTAACGAAATTCGAATGGTTGAAAACACGGGAGGGCAAAATGGTAAATGTCATTTTTATTAATAGAAATTATTATTATTATTATTATTATTATTATTATTATTATTATTATTATTATTATTATTATTATTATTATTATTATTATTATTATTATTATTATTATTATTATTATTATTATTATTATTATTATTATTATTATTATTATTATTATTATTATTATTATTATTATTATTATTATTATTATTATTATTATTATTATTATTATTATTATTATTATTATTATTATTATTATTATTATTATTATTATTATTATTATTATTATTATTATTATTATTATTATTATTATTATTATTATTATTATTATTATTATTATTATTATTATTATTATTATTATTATTATTATTATTATTATTATTATTATTATTATTATTATTATTATTATTATTATTATTATTATTATTATTATTATTATTATTATTATTATTATTATTATTATTATTATTATTATTATTATTATTATTATTATTATTATTATTATTATTATTATTATTATTATTATTATTATTATTATTATTATTATTATTATTATTATTATTATTATTATTATTATTATTATTATTATTATTATTATTATTATTATTATTATTATTATTATTATTATTATTATTATTATTATTATTATTATTATTATTATTATTATTATTATTATTATTATTATTATTATTATTATTATTATTATTATTATTATTATTATTATTATTATTATTATTATTATTATTATTATTATTATTATTATTATTATTATTATTATTATTATTATTATTATTATTATTATTATTATTATTATTATTATTATTATTATTATTATTATTATTATTATTATTATTATTATTATTATTATTATTATTATTATTATTATTATTATTATTATTATTATTATTATTATTATTATTATTATTATTATTATTATTATTATTATTATTATTATTATTATTATTATTATTATTATTATTATTATTATTATTATTATTATTATTATTATTATTATTATTATTATTATTATTATTATTATTATTATTATTATTATTATTATTATTATTATTATTATTATTATTATTATTATTATTATTATTATTATTATTATTATTATTATTATTATTATTATTATTATTATTATTATTATTATTATTATTATTATTATTATTATTATTATTATTATTATTATTATTATTATTATTATTATTATTATTATTATTATTATTATTATTATTATTATTATTATTATTATTATTATTATTATTATTATTATTATTATTATTATTATTATTATTATTATTATTATTATTATTATTATTATTATTATTATTATTATTATTATTATTATTATTATTATTATTATTATTATTATTATTATTATTATTATTATTATTATTATTATTATTATTATTATTATTATTATTATTATTATTATTATTATTATTATTATTATTATTATTATTATTATTATTATTATTATTATTATTATTATTATTATTATTATTATTATTATTATTATTATTATTATTATTATTATTATTATTATTATTATTATTATTATTATTATTATTATTATTATTATTATTATTATTATTATTATTATTATTATTATTATTATTATTATTATTATTATTATTATTATTATTATTATTATTATTATTATTATTATTATTATTATTATTATTATTATTATTATTATTATTATTATTATTATTATTATTATTATTATTATTATTATTATTATTATTATTATTATTATTATTATTATTATTATTATTATTATTATTATTATTATTATTATTATTATTATTATTATTATTATTATTATTATTATTATTATTATTATTATTATTATTATTATTATTATTATTATTATTATTATTATTATTATTATTATTATTATTATTATTATTATTATTATTATTATTATTATTATTATTATTATTATTATTATTATTATTATTATTATTATTATTATTATTATTATTATTATTATTATTATTATTATTATTATTATTATTATTATTATTCCACAGTTATTTACATGTTGTGAGTCGTGTGATGCGTGAGTAGTCTGTATATGATGTATATGTGCAGTCGTTGTTAGAGGCAGGTTGTGAGTTGTAGGTATGTGTGTGATGTGATGTGGAGGTGAAGTCGCGTTAGTTGGTCATGGTATGCAGGTTGGGAGTCGTAGGTACGTGTGTGAAGTGATGTGGATGTGAAGTCGTCATTAGTTGGTCATGGTATGTAGGTGTGAGTCTTGTGTATGTTATGGGTCGTAGGTACGGATGTGGATGTGAAGTCGTCGTTAGTGGTAGGCTATGAGTATTGTGCAAGCTGTGGGTGAGTTGTACATAGGTTGTGAGTCTCGTGCAGGTTGTGGGCCAGTTGTGGGTGGGTTGTGAGTATTGTGCAGGTTATGGGTCAGTTGTGGGTAGGTTGTGAGTCTGGTGAGAGTGTGGGCCAGTTGTGCGTAGGTGGTGAGTCTGATGAGGTTGTAAGTCAGTTGTACACATGTTGTGAGTCGTAAACACGTTTTGAGTAGTCTGTATGTGAGGTGCTCCACGAATTCCGAGTGGGACTCAGGCCGGAGGTGAGGTGCTCAGCGAATTCCGAGTGGGACTCGGGCCGGAGGTGAGGTGCTCCGCGAATTCCGAGTGAGACTAGGGCCGGAGGTGATGTGCTCCGCGAATTCCGAGTGCGACTCGGGCCGGAGGTGAGGTGCTCCGCGAATTCCGAGTGAGACTCGGGCCGGAGGTGATGTGCTCCGCGAATTCCGAGTGAGACTCGGGCCGGAGGTGATGTGCTCCGCGAATTTCGAGTGAGACTCGGGCCGGAGGTGAGGTGCTCCGCGAATTCCGAGTGAGACTCGGGCCGGAGGTGATGTGCTCCGCGAATTCCGAGTGAGACTCGGGCCGGAGGTGATGTGCTCCGCGAATTCCGAGTGAGACTCGGGCCGGAGGTGATGTGCTCCGCGAATTCCGAGTGAGACTCGGGCCGGAGGTGAGGTGCTCCGCGAATTCCGAGTGAGACTCGGGCCGGAGGTGAGGTGCTCTGCGAATTCCTAGTGAGACTCGGGCCGGAGGTGATGTGCTCCGCGAATTCCGAGTGAGACTCGGGCCGGAGGTGATGTGCTCCGCGAATTTCGAGTGAGACTCGGGCCGGAGGTGAGGAGTTTCGCGAATTTCGAGTGAGACTCGGGCCGGAGGTGATGTGCTCCGCGAATTCCGAGTGAGACTCGGGCCGGAGGTGATGTGCTCCGCGAATTCCGAGTGAGACTCGGGCCGGAGGTGATGTGCTCCGCGAATTTCGAGTGAGACTCGGGCCGGAGGTGAGGTGCTCCGCGAATTCCGAGTGAGACTCGGGCCGGAGGTGATGTGCTCCGCGAATTTCGAGTGAGACTCGGGCCGGAGGTGATGTGCTCCGCGAATTTCGAGTGAGACTCGGGCCGGAGGTGATGTGCTCCGCGAATTCCGAGTGAGACTCGGGCCGGAGGTGATGTGCTCCGCGAATTTCGAGTGAGACTCGGGCCGGAGGTGAGGTGCTCCGCGAATTTCGAGTGAGACTCGGGCCGGAGGTGATGTGCTCCGCGAATTCCGAGTGAGACTCGGGCCGGAGGTGATGTGCTCCGCGAATTTCGAGTGAGACTCGGGCCGGAGGTGAGGTGCTCCGCGAATTCCGAGTGAGACTCGGGCCGGAGGTGATGTGCTCCGCGAATTTCGAGTGAGACTCGGGCCGGAGGTGATGTGCTCCGCGAATTTCGAGTGAGACTCGGGCCGGAGGTGATGTGCTCCGCGAATTCCGAGTGAGACTCGGGCCGGAGGTGAGGTGCTCCGCGAATTTCGAGTGAGACTCGGGCCGGAGGTGATGTGCTCCGCGAATTTCGAGTGAGACTCGGGCCGGAGGTGAGGTGCTCCGCGAATTTCGAGTGAGACTCGGGCCGGAGGTGATGTGCTCCGCGAATTCCGAGTGAGACTCGGGCCGGAGGTGATGTGCTCCGCGAATTCCGAGTGAGACTCGGGCCGGAGGTGATGTGCTCCGCGAATTCCGAGTGAGACTCGGGCCGGAGGTGATGTGCTCCGCGAATTTCGAGTGAGACTCGGGCCGGAGGTGATGTGCTCCGCGAATTTCGAGTGAGACTCGGGCCGGAGGTGATGTGCTCCGCGAATTTCGAGTGAGACTCGGGCCGGAGGTGATGTGCTCCGCGAATTTCGAGTGAGACTCGGGCCGGAGGTGATGTGCTCCGCGAATTTCGAGTGAGACTCGGGCCGGAGGTGAGGTGCTCCGCGAATTTCGAGTGAGACTCGGGCCGGAGGTGAGGTGCTCCGCGAATTCCGAGTGAGACTCGGGCCGGAGGTGATGTGCTCCGCGAATTCCGAGTGAGACTCGGGCCGGAGGTGATGTGCTCCGCGAATTTCGAGTGAGACTCGGGCCGGAGGTGATGTGCTCCGCGAATTTCGAGTGAGACTCGGGCCGGAGGTGATGTGCTCCGCGAATTTCGAGTGAGACTCGGGCCGGAGGTGATGTGCTCCGCGAATTCCGAGTGAGACTCGGGCCGGAGGTGATGTGCTCCGCGAATTCCGAGTGAGACTCGGGCCGGAGGTGATGTGCTCCGCGAATTCCGAGTGAGACTCGGGCCGGAGGTGATGTGCTCCGCGAATTTCGAGTGAGACTCGGGCCGGAGGTGATGTGCTCCGCGAATTTCGAGTGAGACTCGGGCCGGAGGTGATGTGCTCCGCGAATTCCGAGTGAGACTCGGGCCGGAGGTGATGTGCTCCGCGAATTCCGAGTGAGACTCGGGCCGGAGGTGATGTGCTCCGCGAATTCCGAGTGAGACTCGGGCCGGAGGTGATGTGCTCCGCGAATTCCGAGTGAGACTCGGGCCGGAGGTGATGTGCTCCGCGAATTCCGAGTGAGACTCGGGCCGGAGGTGATGTGCTCCGCGAATTCCGAGTGAGACTCGGGCCGGAGGTGATGTGCTCCGCGAATTCCGAGTGAGACTCGGGCCGGAGGTGATGTGCTCCGCGAATTTCGAGTGAGACTCGGGCCGGAGGTGATGTGCTCCGCGAATTTCGAGTGAGACTCGGGCCGGAGGTGATGTGCTCCGCGAATTCCGAGTGAGACTCGGGCCGGAGGTGATGTGCTCCGCGAATTTCGAGTGAGACTCGGGCCGGAGGTGATGTGCTCCGCGAATTTCGAGTGAGACTCGGGCCGGAGGTGATGTGCTCCGCGAATTCCGAGTGAGACTCGGGCCGGAGGTGATGTGCT
Source organism: Begonia masoniana (assembly GCA_022432975.1). Classification (NCBI taxonomy): domain Eukaryota; kingdom Viridiplantae; phylum Streptophyta; class Magnoliopsida; order Cucurbitales; family Begoniaceae; genus Begonia; species Begonia masoniana. The sequence goes on along the minus strand of CM039510.1, from coordinate 40,156,496 downwards.
CCGCGAATTTCGAGTGAGACTCGGGCCGGAGGTGATGTGCTCCGCGAATTTCGAGTGAGACTCGGGCCGGAGGTGATGTGCTCCGCGAATTCCGAGTGAGACTCGGGCCGGAGGTGATGTGCTCCGCGAATTCCGAGTGAGACTCGGGCCGGAGGTGATGTGCTCCGCGAATTTCGAGTGAGACTCGGGCCGGAGGTGATGTGCTCCGCGAATTCCGAGTGAGACTCGGGCCGGAGGTGATGTGCTCCGCGAATTTCGAGTGAGACTCGGGCCGGAGGTGATGTGCTCCGCGAATTCCGAGTGAGACTCGGGCCGGAGGTGATGTGCTCCGCGAATTCCGAGTGAGACTCGGGCCGGAGGTGATGTGCTCCGCGAATTCCGAGTGAGACTCGGGCCGGAGGTGATGTGCTCCGCGAATTCCGAGTGAGACTCGGGCCGGAGGTGATGTGCTCCGCGAATTCCGAGTGAGACTCGGGCCGGAGGTGATGTGCTCCGCGAATTTCGAGTGAGACTCGGGCCGGAGGTGATGTGCTCCGCGAATTCCGAGTGAGACTCGGGCCGGAGGTGATGTGCTCCGCGAATTTCGAGTGAGACTCGGGCCGGAGGTGATGTGCTCCGCGAATTCCGAGTGAGACTCGGGCCGGAGGTGATGTGCTCCGCGAATTCCGAGTGAGACTCGGGCCGGAGGTGATGTGCTCCGCGAATTCCGAGTGAGACTCGGGCCGGAGGTGATGTGCTCCGCGAATTTCGAGTGAGACTCGGGCCGGAGGTGATGTGCTCCGCGAATTCCGAGTGAGACTCGGGCCGGAGGTGATGTGCTCCGCGAATTTCGAGTGAGACTCGGGCCGGAGGTGATGTGCTCCGCGAATTTCGAGTGAGACTCGGGCCGGAGGTGATGTGCTCCGCGAATTTCGAGTGAGACTCGGGCCGGAGGTGATGTGCTCCGCGAATTTCGAGTGAGACTCGGGCCGGAGGTGATGTGCTCCGCGAATTCCGAGTGAGACTCGGGCCGGAGGTGATGTGCTCCGCGAATTCCGAGTGAGACTCGGGCCGGAGGTGATGTGCTCCGCGAATTCCGAGTGAGACTCGGGCCGGAGGTGATGTGCTCCGCGAATTCCGAGTGAGACTCGGGCCGGAGGTGATGTGCTCCGCGAATTCCGAGTGAGACTCGGGCCGGAGGTGATGTGCTCCGCGAATTCCGAGTGAGACTCGGGCCGGAGGTGATGTGCTCCGCGAATTCCGAGTGAGACTCGGGCCGGAGGTGATGTGCTCCGCGAATTCCGAGTGAGACTCGGGCCGGAGGTGATGTGCTCCGCGAATTCCGAGTGAGACTCGGGCCGGAGGTGATGTGCTCCGCGAATTTCGAGTGAGACTCGGGCCGGAGGTGATGTGTACCCTATATGTGGACTTTCTTTATTTTGGTCGATAGCATTTTCGTTCTGTTATGATGATTGTTTGGAGATTTCGTAGACTAGGTAGTTGTGTAGAAGTACTCTGGATTGGTTAGGATTTATTCGTTTGCAGGTACTTAGCATTTTGGGGGCGCCATTTTCAGGAGTTATTCTGCCGAACCGTGAATCCGGGTGGGTTTTTGGGGCGTTACATATTCCTTTGTATTTTTACTCTCTATTCTTCCTTACTAACTAACGTACAAATATTAATTTATGTATTTAATGATTTATTTTAAATATTGATAATTTATTATATTAATTATGCCAATTAAAAAATCTCAGATTATAATATACAATATAATATTATTATAATAATCAAGTATAAGTTCCCTTTGGCTAACCTAACCTAACCATCTCTGCTTTGGAAACATTTTCACACTACAAACTTTTACTATTCTTTTCCTCAATATTTATCATAGAAATTGAGTTTACAAATTCTTAAATATTACATGGACCAAACTTTAAAAACAAATCCAACGAACCAAATTTAGGAATGTATTTTTTACGATGGAATATAAATAATTTCACGACGAACAATTATCTTATACGAACCCCATCAAAGATTTGAATCATTTTAAGGTTTTCGTTTTCTGATTTCTAATGGCAACTGACGATTTTAGCAAGGAAAGAGCGGAAATGAGATTTTCAGAGAAATTCAGAGGCTAAATTCGTGAGAAAACATCATGAAGTTCATAATGTTTTTGATCAAGCTGCAATGATCCTAAGATAAGAAATGTGGCTTGAAAAAGCTGCACCTGCATATACATGGTTTCTCTAAGCTGCACCTCTGTTCAAAGCTCTCTCCAACCTTGTCTCAAATGGCGTAGAATGCCAATTCACTCTCTTGTCCTGTTCAAACCCCAAAAAAGCAGAGAAAAAATGGATCAATCAATTCTATTTTTTCAGTTTTACTCCAAAAAAAAAAACTCAAGATCTAATTTTGCACATACTTCCCTGTACTTGGATGTTGTGTTGGGTATTCCTTTGAATGAAGAGGGTGATCCAGACTCCATTAACGAGTCTGTAAGATTCCAGTACGTTCCGACTGTTCCGATGATCGGAATCTCGTCCGGGTTTCGGCTCGGTGATTTTCTTGGCGTTGAAGGAGCTGAGAGTTTTTTGAGCTCGTCCAATGTCAACGCCCCTAAAATTGGTCTCTCTTCCTCCCAATTTCTAACCGAGTTTGATGATTTCTCCGCTGTGATTTCTGATGAAGCCAGCCAATTCGAAAGGCTAGAATCAACCTCCATTCCGTCATACTTCCTGGCCGGATTCTGATCCATCTCACAGACTTCTTTCTCAAGGTTCAACAATGGCGGTGTTCCTTCTGCTTCTGCAGGTTTAATTTCGGACAGCTCTTCTTCTGGGTTCCGCACTGGTTGAACGTAATTTAGATCTTCGACTTCATAATCATCGTCCAGACAGTTCACGTACCGATGATTCGGAGGGTAGGAAGAACCTAAGCTCGAGGTAATCGAAACTATTTGAGCTGAAGTCACCAGCTGTTCAGATTCAAACTCGGAATTGCTTAATTTCGAAGCAGTCTTATTATCAAAAACCACTTTCTTTTCCTGATTGGTGCTCAAATTCTCAGGATCATACCTGTAATTGACACCCAAAAAACCCCTAAATCTTTCATAAGTTAATCGGTTACAAGCCAATCAAACAGATTATTTGCGGTTCGAATTAACCAAAGCAAAGGAATCTGAGTAATTCACCAGTCTTTTGAACCTAAAGACTCGCGCGATTGTTGACGAGGGCCAGAACGGGTCCGGCGAATTGGGCTATTCTGCCAACAAGTATTTCATACAATTAGAAATGAAGGAAACTGAAATCTTTCTTTTTCGATGGTACTATCTCAGTTTCTCGGCAAACAGAAAACCATAACAGATCGGGAGTGTGGACCTTGGTTTCTCTTTTCTTCCGGTTTTGGATGAACCAAAGCATGCGAGAAAACAACCCATCGGAAAAGATCTTGAATTTCCTTCTTCCAAAGAATTGCGCCGTGAATTCCTTCCTAAAATTGTTGCAGTCGACACTCCGAGAGGAAGACGACCGTTAGAGTAGGGAAGGGGTAAACAGAATCCGGTCTTGATTAAGAAAAAATGAGCATTAATGAGGACCGTTAGATATTGAGCTGGCAATGGTGGTTATGAAGTCTGATTTAATTTCGAAATTTAAAAAATCAAAAAAATAGCAAAATGGGGTGAGAGAGGCTCGAACTCTCGACCTCAGGATCACTCAGAAGCTATGAGACCTACGCGCTAGCCAACTGCGCCACCACCCCCCATGTCATATACAGTTAAAACTAATCATATTAATAATATTAATTAGTAATTCATTATTTTTGATTTTTAATAATTTATCATAATATCATAAATAGAGATATCAAATTCTAAAAAATAACTCAATTTAAAAGAATTTGTATACGAATGATTATATTGATGGGTTATATTATTCTTAATTCATAATCTTAAACTCTGAAGATTTTTGGTAACTTATTAGATGTGCGTAAATTCAAACGTAATAGAGCATGCACTCATTTATCAAAGATTTACCTGCATAAGTGAGGCAACTCACAAAGTAGACATCCTCCGCTTCGAATGTCAGTCTATAATTTGTACCCTGCATGTCGATTTTAGACGGCCAACGAACTATTTTAAGAATACAGATTTGCTAATTTAATTATTTTAAATTAATTAATAGAATGATATATTTTGTATGATTGAAAAATAATTAAAACTTATTTCTTGTCACTTGAATTTTTGTACATCCTTATGATACATGTGAGCGTACTTGTGCAATCCATGTGCACGTCATCACATGTTATTGTATATACACATCATCATTAAAAAAAAATAGATACGAGTGTATTTATGTTTTCATGAATTATTCCATTTGCACATTATTTGTGTATTATCCGGAAAATAATATATTATATTTACTCTCTATTCTTACATCAACACTTATTCTTTGTACAATTAATAACTTATTTTAATTATTTATAATTTATCATTATTGCACCACATTCATATGGTAACACGGGTCCCCGAAAAAAAAAAAAATAAGAATTAAAATATAAGAATATATAATAAAAAGATTATTACTCTATGAAAAATATTGATTTGACAACACCAATGATTGGCCTAAATTTGTATTTACATGCTAATAACCAAAGACTCTTTTAAGATTTAATGTAACAACGATTATGGTTTTGAATTTCAATACGATCTTTTGTTATGTTCAATACGATGAGAGGTATGATTTCTTCAATGAGATTCTTAATGGGGGGAAGGTCTTTCAGTGCTTTCATATGCATAGAAGACTTGTTGTGATGTTATTAGGTTTGTAAATTGTCTTTTTTTTTTCGGACGCCGTGTTGGGGTGTAGCCGTTTAGCCGCTGGTCAGTCGTTAGGCACGTTTTCCATTGCATGGTAGAAAGAAATTGCAAGCTTAGTGTATTAGTCTTTTGACAGTGCAAGTAGTCTTGTAAGTCATATGGTTAGTATAGAAGAATTAACAGATCAATACGAAATTATCCGCAAGTCAATACGACTTAATCGAAGATCAATACGAAGTTAAAACTTATTTCTTGTCACTTGAATTTTTGTACCTCCTTCTATACATGTGAGCGTACTTGTGCAATCCATGTGCACGTCATCACATGTTATTGTATATACACATCATCATTAAAAAAAAATAGATACGAGTGTATTTATGTTTTCATGAATTATTCCATTTGCACATTATTTGTGTATTATCCGGAAAATAATATATTATATTTACTCTCTATTCTTACATCAACACTTATTCTTTGTACAATTAATAACTTATTTTAATTATTTATAATTTATCAATTAATTGCACCAATTAATATGTAACACGTCCAAAAATAAGAATTAAAATATAAGAATATATAATAAAAATATTATTACTCTATGAAAAATATTTGATTTTACATACACAAATGATTGGCTAAATTTGTATTTACATTCTAATAACCAAAGACTTCTTTATAGATTTCTAATGTAAATCGATATGAGTTTTTAATTTCAATACGATCTTTTGTTATGTTCAATACGATGAGATGATTTCTTCAATAAGATTCTGTTAATTCTTTCAGTGCTTTCATATGCATAGAAGACTTGTTGTGATGTTATTAGGTTTGTAAATTGTCTTTCGTACGCCGTGTTGGGGTGTAGCCGTTTAGCCGCTGGCAGGCGTTCGGCAACGTTTTTCCATGCATTAGAAAGATTTGCAAGCTTAGTGTATTAGTCTTTTGACAGTGCAAGTAGTCTTGTAAGTCATATGGTTAGTATAGAAGAAATTAACAGATCAATACGAAATTATCCGCAAGTCAATACGAGCTTAATCGAAGATCAATACGAAGTTAAAACTTATTTCTATTTACATTTGAACTCTTGTAGTCAAGTTTTTGTGTTATTTGAATGTAAATCTTACATGTCTATGAATAATTTGCTCTCTCATATTTTTAATTCTGATATTAATATTAAAAATGAAGAAATTATAGAATTATCACAAGAAGAAGTATTAAATAATTGGACAATCCTAGAGATTGAGCCAAAACTATTTATAAAATAGGAACTTTTGAAAATCTTATTATTGGCTAAATAATTGTAACTCTGCGCAAACTATTTGTTAAATTCTAATGAAAAAACTATAAACTATTAGGATTAAAGATATTCAAAAATATTTTACTAAATATAAGTATATTCATATTGGACTTATTCAATAGCTTTTAAACCATTAACTATTCCAGTTTAAATGCTAGTATTTTAGCTACTCTTAGAGACGCTAGGATTCAAAATTATAGAATCTTTATGTGGGAAGTAAATACAAACCAGCTTATTTCATAGTCCCATTTATTTTAATGTTTATCTTAATTTAAATTTATTCATTACTGATAAAAATTTATTTGAACATAGTATTCATATTACAACTCTGGTTTATGAATTTTTACCAGGATCAGAAACTATTGCTGTTATCTATCGATTAAGTTATAACGTAATGAATACTTTATGTCCGCAAGTTAAATTAAAAGATAATCTAGAAAAACTTTATTAATTGAAAGTGATATTAAGAAACTATATAGCTATTCCTAGATTAATAACTGGGATGAAGTAATATTTCAGACAATGGACTTACACAATCTGTATTATACCAAACCAATTATTAAATAATAAATGATCATTATCAAACTCCTTAATAGGACATAAGAATTAAATTTGATCATCCCTTCAATCATTCAAAATATCTTTTTCCAGAAGTCTATCTTCTAGGTCCTCTATTCCTCCTTATCAGGTAGATTTACCTAGTTCTAGATTTTCTGTATCTGAAACTCCTATATCAAATGTCGAAGTTTTAAAAATATCTGAACAACAAATACCTCATGGTGTATATTCGAATCAATTTAATAATTCCAAATATGAAAAAGGAGAAACCTCTCAAGTAAAAAGAGAATCACCTTGTAATACCCAGCTTTTCTGGATATTATTATTTTAATGTATAATGGTATTTTCGTAAATATGTCAAATCAAGCCCGTTTTACAAAAAGAAGGTGTCATTTTGATCCTAACGATTAATAAGAATTTTAAGGAATTTACGGAATTTTTCGGAGTAATAATGCTATATTCGATAATTTACGTTTCTCGTAATAATAAAGATTTTAGTCAAAATAGTACGAGCGTCCGATTTGGCGAACGGACAGTTTTTAATAAATCCCAAATAATAAGTTGGACTTATTGTGACATAGGAAAGTTGGAGAAGCCAAATAGCTAGCTAATTAACGAATCAAAGGACGAAACAAATATAAAATATGTACTAAGGGCAAAATGGTAATTTTGCAAACCAAATTTTATTAAAAACAACCTTCTTCTTCCTCCTCCACCATTTTCACGCCAGGAAGCTCCCCTTTTTGCGATCTCCTTCTCTGCCATCCACGATTTCTCAACTCCGACCTCCGATTCGTGCTCCGTTCGTCTCGTTTTCTTTGCGATTTCTCCTCCTCTCGCAACTCTAGGTATGAATTTATGATCTTAGAGCATTTATTTTGATTTTTACGAAGTTTGAACAATTAGGGTTTCGTTTAGGTTTTGTTAGAAATCGAGATTTGGGGTTCGAAATCGATAGATTGTTATAGTTTATGAATGTATAGAGCGTATTGAACGTTATTGGACGAAGTAAGAGTGGTTTGAGAGAAATGTTAAAATTGGAGAATTTTCGGGTTTTAGGAAAACTCGTTAATTACGATTTTAAACTATCGAGCGTTAATCGTTTGTTTAAATGCTTCGATTAGTTTAGGTTAAGATTTTAGGAAAATTCTTTAGTTAAGGTTTTTGTTGAATTTGGACGTTAGAAGTTTGAATTCGTTTTAACGATAAACGTTCTAATTGCTTAGGTAAACAACGCTCGTGGACGGAGCTTGAGCTGCTTTGGACACGAGGTAAGTTCTCGTGATCTTCTTTGCCGATTGGACTACACTGTACGTCGACGTGTCTCGAGGAGTTTTGTGAGGCGTTTGTTTTAAATTGTTTTTGGTTTGGGTAGTTAGGTTAGTCGTTATAGATTATTGTTTGTTTATAGGCTTGATGGCACATGCCTGGTGTTACTTTATGCAATTGACTGCTCATGATCACGTCTGTTAAAGCATATGTTAACGAGAACGAACGAAATGAATCTACGTAATCTGTATCTAGTCACGACGGGGTGGTTTAGACCTCGGTGACATTCTGTTTGTGACCTAATTAAAATGTAAAATGAACTAACAAATCTACGTAATCTGTATCTAGTCACGACGGGGTGGTTTAGACCTCGGTGACATCTGTCTGCGACGTAATGAATCTGAATCTGAATCTGAATCTGAATCTGAATCTGAATCTGAATCTGAATCTGAATCTGAATCTGAATCTGAATCTGAATCTGAATCTGAATCTGAATCTGAATCTGAATCTGAATCTGAATCTGAATCTGAATCTGAATCTGAATCTGAATCTGAATCTGAATCTGAATCTGAATCTGAATCTGAATCTGAATCTGAATCTGAATCTGAATCTGAATCTGAATCTGAATCTGAATCTGAATCTGAATCTGAATCTGAATCTGAATCTGAATCTGAATCTGAATCTGAATCTGAATCTGAATCTGAATCTGAATCTGAATCTGAATCTGAATCTGAATCTGAATCTGAATCTGAATCTGAATCTGAATCTGAATCTGAATCTGAATCTGAATCTGAATCTGAATCTGAATCTGAATCTGAATCTGAATCTGAATCTGAATCTGAATCTGAATCTGAATCTGAATCTGAATCTGAATCTGAATCTGAATCTGAATCTGAATCTGAATCTGAATCTGAATCTGAATCTGAATCTGAATCTGAATCTGAATCTGAATCTGAATCTGAATCTGAATCTGAATCTGAATCTGAATCTGAATCTGAATCTGAATCTGAATCTGAATCTGAATCTGAATCTGAATCTGAATCTGAATCTGAATCTGAATCTGAATCTGAATCTGAATCTGAATCTGAATCTGAATCTGAATCTGAATCTGAATCTGAATCTGAATCTGAATCTGAATCTGAATCTGAATCTGAATCTGAATCTGAATCTGAATCTGAATCTGAATCTGAATCTGAATCTGAATCTGAATCTGAATCTGAATCTGAATCTGAATCTGAATCTGAATCTGAATCTGAATCTGAATCTGAATCTGAATCTGAATCTGAATCTGAATCTGAATCTGAATCTGAATCTGAATCTGAATCTGAATCTGAATCTGAATCTGAATCTGAATCTGAATCTGAATCTGAATCTGAATCTGAATCTGAATCTGAATCTGAATCTGAATCTGAATCTGAATCTGAATCTGAATCTGAATCTGAATCTGAATCTGAATCTGAATCTGAATCTGAATCTGAATCTGAATCTGAATCTGAATCTGAATCTGAATCTGAATCTGAATCTGAATCTGAATCTGAATCTGAATCTGAATCTGAATCTGAATCTGAATCTGAAT